>OU342743.1:287334266-287618384 GCA_910589775.1 Avena eriantha | reverse complement strand
GTACCTCCGGGTACACGAGCGGAGCATGTTCGTCGAACTCCATGCCCTCATCGGCGCCTCCGAAGTCGTCAGCACCGGCGTGCACATGGTCCCCCAAGGGGTTGACCTGCACGTCCTCCTTGGCCTGTGCTGCGTGATGCTCCTCCAGATCTGCCGCGTGAAGCACCACCCCGGCGGCGATGCCCGGACACTCAACCCCACGCACTGGTTTCATGGACAAGTTTCGTGCAAGGACGTTCAAGATTGTGGGGTTTTGCTGGATAGGGAAGAGAGAGAGTAGTGGATGAATGCGAATGGAGGACCCAATAGGCTGGGTTTTTAATGCGGGGACATTTAGGCCTCCTCGAGGGCCCCGGTTGACAGCACTTTCGGCTGCGGCTGCCGCGTGGAAGGTTCGTGTGGTGGGGGCCTGACGAAAGCGAGAGTGCAGGCGCGTTGCATAGTAAAAATGGTATAGCCGGTGGTCCGTGGACGACCAGTTGCCGTGTAGTAGACTTGTAGCCTTTGCAGACTAGATTAAACATGACATGACCACTCGACCACTTTTTCCTTGGACGACATCGTGTTCCTTCTTGTAGAAGTCTCGTTGAGGGAGACGTTCCTGCTGTCTCGCTCTGTCCTATGAAGGGCACGACGTGTGCAACGAGCCTTGTTGGATCACACAGGATCAACGGTTGGTGCGCACGATCCGCGTGACAGATGTGACAACTAATCAGGGCGTAGCAGACAGAGTGGGCATAGGTTTGGGCTTCTACGAGAGAGAGAGAGAGAGAGAGAGAGAGAGAGAGAGAGGATGTTTGTTCTTATACTAAAACCACAAACAAACATGGATCAACCACTAGAGTCATTGCATGTGTGTTCTTATACTAAAACCAACATGGATCCACCAGTGGTCATTGCGTGTGTGTTCTTCCACAACCCACTTATGGATCCATTACAGCCATTGCATGTGTGTTATTTCCACAAACCACACATGGATCAACCACTAGAGTCATTTCATGTGTGTTATTTCCACAAACCACACATGGATAACCCACTAGAGTCATTGCATATGTGTTATTTCCACAAACCACACATGGATCAACCACTAGAGTCATTGCATGTGTGTTCTTATACTAAAACCAACACTAGAGTCATTGCATGTGTGTTCTTTTACAAACCACACATCGATCAACCACTAGAGTCATTGCATGTGTGTTATTTCCACAAACCACACATGGATCAACCAGTTGTCATTGCATGTGTGTTCTTTTCCACAAACCACACATGGATCCACCAGTGGTCATTGCATGTGTGTTCTTTCCACAAACCACATATGGATCAACCAGAGTCATTGCATGTGTGTTCTTTCCACAAAACCGCACATGGATCAACCACTAGAGTCATTGCATGTTTGTTCTTACACTAAAACCACAAACCAGCACTAGAGTCATTGCATGTGTGTTCTTTTCCACAAACCACACATGGATCCACTAGACCCATTGCATGTGTGTTCTTTTCCATAAACAACTTATGGATCAACCAGTGGTCATGCATGTGTGTTCTTTCCACAAACCACATGTGGACCCCACTAGAGTCATTGCATGTGTGTGTCTTTACTAAAACCACACATGGATAACACTAGAGTCATTGCATGGTATTTTTCCACAAACCATGCACATGGATCTAACACTAGAGTTAATTGCATGGTGTTTCTTTCCACAAACCACACAGTGGATCAACCCACTGAGTCATTGCTGATGTTGTTCTTTCCACTAACCACACATGGATCACCCACTAGAGTCATTGCATGTGTGTTCTTTCCACAACCACATATGGATCAACCAGTGGTCATTGCATGTGTGTTCTTTTCCATAAACCACTTATGGATCCATTACAGTCATTGCATGTGTGTTATTTCGACAAACCACACATGGATCAACCACTAGAGTCATTGCATGTGTGTTATTTCCACTGAAATCCACACATGGGATCAACCACTAGAGTCATTGCATGTGTGTGTTCTTTTCCACAAACCACACATGGATCCACCACTAGAGTCATGGCATGTGTGTTCTTATACTAAAACCAACACTAGAGTCATTGCATGTGTGTTCTTTCCACAAACCACACATGGATTCAACCAGTGGTCATTGCATGTGTGTTCTTTTCCACAAACAACACATGGATCCACCAGTGGTCATTGCATGTGTGTTCTTTCCACAAACCACATATGGATCAACTAGAGTCATTGCATGTGTGTTCTTTCCACAAACCACACATGGATCAACCACTAGAGTCATTGCATGTTTGTTCTTATACCTAAAACCACAAACCAGCACTAGAGGTCATTGCATGTGTGTTCTTTCACAAACCACACATGGATTCCACTAGACTCATTTCATGTGTGTTCTTTTCCACAACAACTTATGGATCAACCAGTGGTCATTGCATGTGTGTCTTTTCACAAACACATGTGGACCCACTAGAGGTCATTGCGTGTGTGTTCGTATACGAAAACTAGCATAGAGTCATTGCATGTGTGTTCTATCCACAAACCACACATGGATCCACCACTGGTCATTGCATTGTGTTCTTTCCACAAACCACACATTGATCAACCACTAGAGTCATTGCATGTGTGTTTCTTTCACAAAACCACATAAGGATTCACCAGATGTCATTGCATGTGTTTCTTTTCCATAACACACTATGGATCAATCACGAGAGTCATTGCATGTGTGTTATTTCCACAAACCGACACATGATCAACCACTAGAGTCATTGCATGTGTGTTATTTCCACAAACCACACATGGATCAACCACTAGAGTCATTTACATGTGTGTTTCTTATACTAAAACAAGCATTAGAGTCATTGCATGTGTGTTTCTTATCCACAAACACAACATGGAGATCAACTAGTGGTCATTGCATGTGTGTTTTTTCCACAACCACACATGGATCCACCAGTGGTCATTGCATGTGTGTTCTTTCCACAAACCACATATGGATCAACCACTAGAGTCCATTGCATGTTTTTCTTATACTAAAACACAAATAAGCACTAGAGTCATTGCATGGTGGGTTCTTTTTTCACCAACCACACATGTGGATCCACTAGACGCGTTGCATGGGGTGTTCTTTTCCACAACAACTTATGGATCAACCAGTGGTCATTTGCATGTGTGTTCCTTTCACAAACCACATGTAGACCCCACTAGAGTCATTGCATGTGTGTTCTTATAGCTAAACACTAGCACTAGAGTCATTTGCAGGTGTGTTCTTTTCCACATACCACACATGGATCCATTAGACTCATTGCATGTGTTGTTCTTTTCCACAAACAACTTATGGATCAACCAGTGGTCATTGCATGCGTGTTCTTTTCACAAACCACATGTGGACCCACTGGAGTCATTGCATGTGTGTTCTTTCCACAAACCACACATGGATCAACCACTAGAGTCATTGCATGTGTGTTCTTATACTAAAACCAACACTAGAGTCATTGCATGTGTGTTCTTTTCACAAACCACATATGGATCAACCAGTGGTCATTTCATTGTGTGTTCTTTTCCATAAACCACTTATGGATCCATTCCAGTCATTGCATGTGTGTTCTTTTCCACAAACCACACATGGATCCACCAGTGGTCATTGCATGTGTGTTCTTTCCACAAACCACATATGGATCAACCAGAGTCTTTGCATGTGTGATATTTCCACAAACCACACATGGATCAACCACTAGAGTCATTTCATGTGTGCTCTTTTCCATGAACCACTTATGGATCCATTACACTCATTGCATGTGTGTTATTTCCACAAACCACACATGGATCAACCACTAGAGTCATTGCATGTTTGTTATTTCCACAAACCACACATGGATCCATTTGAGTCATTTCATGCTTGTTCTTATACTAAAACTAGCACTGCCCCTCAATGGATCCACCGTTAGACCGAGTCTTCTAGAAGGCACGCCATAACACAGTTGTTCTGCTTGACGATTGTTACATACCGTTCGATTGGGGCGCTTGGACGATTGGGATGGTCTTCGCGAGAGCGATCCTCGAGTAGGCTGTTCTGCGGCATGATTGTCCATGCTTGATCTGGACAAACTGGCATGTTACGAGTGTTACGACTCATGAGTTCAGTGGGCCATATCCCAGTGTCACGTCCCCGTTACTTCTCTTCCTGCCCGTACTTCTCTTCCTTCCCCTCGAAGCCACTTTCCCCACTTCACTTCCATCCTGCCGTAGCCGCAAGCCGACGACATCCGCCAATTCTCCGGTCGCTACCTTCATGGTAAGTAATCTTTTTACAAGCTTTTGAACTTATCCTACACATTCCTGTTATTCGCCAATCTAACTGCTGATCTTTTTTCCGATTTCTCGACGAACTTCAGTTGTGGCAGATGTGGGAGCCCAAGAATCTGGAGATCCTCGCGTGCAACTTCGCAGCGGCGTTCCCGCTCGTGTGCTCCCACCCAGGATGCTTTCGCCATTACTCCTACCGCGAGCTCCCACTCCACGAGCTCGCGTGCCCGCATGGCGCGTGCGCCTGCACGGAGCCGGGCTGCAACTACACCGGCCCGCCGGTAGAGCTCGTCGTCCACCTTGCAGATGGGCACTTGATCGAAGTGATTAGGATCTCGTATGGGCAAGCCCAACTTCTCCAAGAGCAGGTGCCGTTCATTGACTCGGCACGCCGCCTACTAATTTTCCAGGGAGGGACGGCTCTGTTTTCGTCCTGACCATCACCGCCGGTGTTCCGGGAACCAGAGCCGGGCCCACCGTCGTGGGTGCCGTATGCGTCAGGTCGGTCTCGTGCGCCTGGCCCGTATACACGGTGTGCATGTGGGCGAACGCCTAGCCGCCGTCGTCGGATAGCATTCTTGTGCTAGCTGAGGCGCCGAGCTGCCCGACGCCGCGCGAGGTGGAGTATGTGGACCTAAGGTCGATCCTATGCGCGCCATCTCAGTACCTTGTCGGTGCTGGACCGAACAGGAAGATGCATTTCTACATTTGTATCGAGAAGATCGACAGACAGATGTAGTACTTGTGATGTTGTTACTATTAGACTTAAGCGATGCTTCTCACGTGCTTAGAGCATACGTGTTGTGCGAATGTACCCCAGTTGTAGTTTTCAGTACTCCTTAATACTTCGACGAGTTATTATATTGGTCCAATCAGCTTGTTGTTGTCACGTTGCAAAGTCCGCTTGCTCTAGACAGACCGGCAATACCGTGTGCTCCCGCTCTCGCATGTCAGTGTCACGTGTTCCAAGGGCCCACCTGCCAGTGTCCTTCCCCTCGAAGCCACTGTCCCAACTTCTCTTCCATCCTGCCACTCCCGTCCGATGGTTGTAATCTAATGATTTTCGTTGGATTGTTTACAAGTAATCTACGTTGATAATGCAACATGCAAATGGCACAAACACAATTTCTAAAGTGGAAGCACTCACCGGCTGCTATTGCACATATTTCTTAATATAGCTCGACAAACACATTACAATAATTGTACTCGCATTAAACACAACCAAAATTGCAACCATCCTAAACAACATCTAAACCCACATCACACAGCTGTCTTCGGAGTCCACCTCGATTGGTGACACCGCCGTGCCCTTCCCGGCGACATCCACTCCCGCCCATGGCTTGCCCTTCACCAAGGAGGCAACAATGGCGTTCTGCACAGCTTCGTCCTTGTCGCCCTCCACATCGGAATCGACAATGACGAAGGTGACGGGGTTGGCATGGACCGAGCGCCGTCGCGCCTGGCGACTCCTGCTTGAGCTCGACGCCACATCAGTCCTTCTACAGGTAGGAGGGGCCGAGCTCGCATACGTAGCGTCGTCGCTCCTCTCAAGAAACCATGGCCATTTGATACTGCGACGGTAGGATCTTGGGGTGGATCCGCCGCGGCGAGCCCTACTGGAAGCGGTGGAGCGGATGGATCTGCCGGCGCGAGCCATGACAAGTTCCAAGGAGGGAGTAAGATTGTGGGCCAGGCGTGTCTGGTTCCTGAGCAAGACCTCCCAGTGATATGTACGCGGGCAAGGTACCAAAAAATTTCGTCCAATGCGCGCGATAGGGCATTTAAACCACGAAGGCGCGATTTTTTTTGACAAGTCCACACGCTAGGTCCCCCACCTATCAGCCGAATGTGGATGGTAGGATTCTGCCCGAGTTATTAAGTAGGGATAAATCACGCTTCACCACTACCCTGACATCCAAAGGCTCCTCTTTCCTCTGCCCTCGCTCCCCTCGCTCATGGCTCGCAGCTCGTGTAGTTTGTCTCGGGCGGAATCAGGGTCGGCTCAATGCCGGCAGGCGGGTGCCCCCATTAGGTACCGGAGGGCGCCCTACGATTACTACCCCGATATGTTGTGTTTGTGTGGTGAGAAGATGCTGAGATGGATTTCGTGGACCGATGAAAATACTACAGGAAAATTCAGCAACTGCAGCATCAGAGCGGTAAGTTCCTACTGTAGGTACAATGGTAACCCAGATCCGAAAAGCGTAATGTAATTCTTTTTTTTGTTTCCTTCGATCTACTATGCAGGAAGGGAGGGGGACTGGCTGTGACAAGTTTGTGTGGATCGAAAAGCCACTGACAGGTTTTCACAGAGAGCTTGTTCAGGATCTGCGTGATCTGTGTGGGACAAGAAAGAGGAGATTCGTGCGATGGAGCGAGAGATCCGGGAGCTTTGCCAGGTGCAGGGGAGGCAGGGGCAGGGAGGTGGTGAGACAAACGGGTTCAAGATTAGGCCAGATAGTGGACACAATTTCCTCATTATCTGGGCATTATCTGTTGCATTTGCAGTTTATGTTGCCATGTCGTTGTCCAGCAGCTGAAATAAGTTGTTGCTTCGTGGAGTGTAGCGGCCAGCTCAAGAAATTGTTTTCCAGCCTAGAAACTTATCATAAGTGTAATGCCAACAGCAGGGATTATTAAGCGCCTATAAATAAATCATGTATGTGCCACTAACACCCATCGATTTTGGAGAGGATTTAACCGGTTAGCTATCGCGATTGTCTAGATAGTAGTGGCACAGTCACAGTTTTGGATTCAACTAGTGGCCTCGGCCGTATCAAATCCTAAAGTCGGAATACATTTTACTCCGAGTACGAGAGGCAGATTGTTTTGCCCAACAAGTTCCACGCACACAGCTCCAGAGTTTAACCGAACTACATTTATAGGTTCAAGTTCAATACATCATTAGGCTGCTACACTGCTAGACCTCTTTCTCTGCTTGGGTGCCAACTTTCTTCCTCTTTCCTTCATGTCCACTGGCTTCTTCATCTCCTGCCTTCTTCCTTTTCCTGGGTGCCAATTTTCTTACCTTCACGTACCCACCATCTCCGGGCCGAGGGAACTCAGGCCAATCAGCACCAGAATCTTGTCCGGCATCATCACTCCACTCGTTTTGGTTTTCTTCCTGCAGCAAAATCACTGAGTCGGTTGTCTTGTTTCTTACCTTGCGCTTCCTGTAAAAAAACAGTACATGGATTACTACCTTATATCTACAGACTATAAACAATTTTTTTGTGTGAATGTACCATCTCATACCTAGGTTTGGGAGCATTAAGGGGACATCCAGCTGCTCTATGGCCTATAAGACGGCAGGTCTTGCATCTGTTTTTGCCCTTCTTTGTAGCACAGAAAGCTGAACCCTTCTTCTCGAGAAAATTCTTAAACCTATTCACTTGGGGTTTTCTTCTGCCCCTTTTTTTAACTGGCTGGCAAAGCTCGAAAGACAGTTGGACTTGAGGCCACTGAGATGGGTCTGTACATGGCTCGACGGATCCAGCGTACGCAGCTCTGAACTTTTCCATAGAGTAGTAGTCTGACAAATACTGATCCAAATGTGGTAGAGTTCTTTTCTTCACCAAGAAGGCCAAGGCGTGGTCGCAAGGTTTCCCGGTATGCTGCCACTCTAAGCAGGTGCATTCTCGCAGCTGGATGTTCACAACATCCCTTTTGCCACTCTTGGACATATCGACCACCTCATAGGTTCTGCTGGTTGACGGGAGAACCTTAAGATGAGCAAGTCCTCGGCTTCTCTTGTGCAGTTGCTGTACAACTGGCGGTAGCATATGTCCTCTAAGTCTCCTACCGATCTCTCTCCTTATATTTAACAGCTTCATGATCATACCATGTATGTTGTCCATCAAGATATGAACAGGACGCACTTTTATGTCCTTCACCTAGTTATTCAGGCATTCTGCAAGGTTATTGTTTATGTAATCAACTTTGATGTCAGGGTTGAATTGACTCCTCTTCCATAGCTGCGAATGATGGATGGCTAATCACTCTGGAAGTTCAAGGGCTTCGGCAAAAATCTTGCTCATGAAATAATCGCTGCTACTAGGTTTGTAAACTCTAACAGCAGGAAACATGTAACAAAATACGCTGCATGTGTAGTGTGAGTACAAGTTGAGCATCATATGGGCATGGCATTCTCTACCTTCAGCTCGCGGGAACACCTCCCTCACTGCATTCGTCAGCCCTTTGCATGCATCCGTGGATATAGCCAATGGATCCATGTGGCCTATTGATCTCCTGAGCTGCCTCATAAACCAGACCCAGTTTTCCTCCATTTCTGTTTCAAACAGCCTGAATGCCACTGGGAACATCCAGTTGTGACCATCAAGTGATGTGGCAGATGGCAGGCAGCCTTTCCATTTGCTAGTTAGGACAGTGTTGTCTACACTCAGATACAGCATACAGCCGCCCTTGAATCCATCGATGCAAGGTTTAAGCGCCATGAAAAATATTTTGAATATATTTTACCACCTTCTTATTAGGTGTCAATCTCCACAACAATCCCTGGACACCTAGCTTGTACCTCCGCCTTGAAGTTGTACAGCATCCTGAAGCTATTGG
Organism: Avena eriantha; assembly: GCA_910589775.1. Classification (NCBI taxonomy): domain Eukaryota; kingdom Viridiplantae; phylum Streptophyta; class Magnoliopsida; order Poales; family Poaceae; genus Avena; species Avena eriantha. The sequence goes on along the minus strand of OU342743.1, from coordinate 287,609,512 downwards.
TCCAATCCCCGTGCAAGACCCCCAGAGCTTTCTCTTTACCTTTCCAAACCGTGTAATACAGAAGGACAATGTTGTATTTAGAACCGAGGCTAGTCTGAATATTCTTCGCGGTCTTCTTAGGGTTATCCTTTAGTATGGACATAGATTGCATAGCCACCCACTCCGTATCAGCCATTGAGGATTTCAGTTTGCTGCCTGTCGGACACATGTGTGGAGGGCCCATTATGTTCACCTGCAACACAGATTCATTTAAAAGATAAGCGGAGTCGACTAGTTGCCAAAAAGATATCGCACATCAATTGTAGTTATAGAGTGAAAAGAGAGAGAGTTCTAATGGTTTGCTGCATTCATTGCCCCAATACCCTAATTGCAGTCGACGCAGGTAAGGATCTTGCTGTGATCCTCAGTGGACAATGTACCTCGGCCCGTCCATTCATCCACGTTAACTTGCAAACGGCCTCATACCTCTCGGTAGAGTTCTTCAGTCGATAAACGTCGAACTCCCCCTTGATACAAAAATGTCGGAACGACATCCTGAACTCATGCATGCTCTTGAACCCGGTGCCGACCGAAATTATAGGATACTCGTGGTCATGTTTCATTTCTTCTACTTCAACACCCAAATCATTGACTGGAATACCAGCCTCATCGTTAAGTTCCTCGTCTATTTCATCATCACCAGATTCTTGATCCTCTATAGTGGCTGCTTCTTCATCTGATTCAGAATCTTCGCCATCGTCTCTAATGCCTAGTACTGCACCCATCATATTGACTCCCATGGGTGGGGTTGCACCATCGTCTCCACCCGGATGGACAGGAACATTGCCCCAGTCCACCTCACCGGTAACTCTATTTTCTCCAAGACACTCGGTTGGTTCTGCTGCAACCACATGGGGTGGTCTTACATTTGCACGCATCCCAGGTACTTCAGTGGACAAACAGCAGTCAGAATCAATTTCATCTTAAGTGTACAGAACCCTCTTGCTCTTCCTGTGTACATCCTCCTTCCTGATGTAATCTTTCCTGATGGTATCAGTAGGGCTTGACATCCGCGTTCCATTCCCCATCAAACTAGGCCTTTTGCTGCCGCTCTTGGGTGTGATCTCCTTACTGCCTCCCCTCACGAGTGTTGGCTCCAGGGTGCTGGCATTATTGCCTGACCTCTGTGGCGTGTTCTTCTTCGAATTAGCCCTTTTGCTGCTACTATTGGGCATGTTCTCCTTCGTGCTGGCATTATTGCCAGACCCCAGCGGCGTGTTCCACTCCAAATTAGCCCTTTTGCTGCTACTATTGGGCGTCTTCTCCTTCGTGCTGGCATTATTGCCTGACCTCTGCGGTGTGTTCTTCTTCGAATTAGCCCTTTTGCTGCTACTATTGGGCATGTTGTCCTTCGTGCTGGCATTATTTCCTGACCCCAGCGGCGTGTTCCTCTCCAAATTAGCCCTTTTGCTGCTACTATGGGGCGTCTTCTCCTTCGTGTTGGCATTATTGCCTGACCTCAGTGGCGTGTTCCGCTCCAAATTAGCCCTTTTGCTGCTACTATTGGGCGTGTTCTCCTTCGTGCTGGCATAATTCCCTGACAGCGGCATGTTCCGCTCCAAATTAGTGTTTTTTCTGCTCCCACTAGGTGTGGTAGCCTCCGTGCTGGCCATCTTCGCCTCTTTGCTACCACTCCTAAGAGTGTTCACCACCGTGCTAGCCCTCTTAGTGTTTTTGCTGCTACCGTTCGGTGTGGCATTTTGACTGGATCTCAGGGGTGTACTCTGCGGCATGGTGCCTTTTGTCGTGCGACTCTTGGGCGTCCTCTTCTCTGGCATGGTCTCCTTGGTGACGTTCTTCTTCGGGGTGCCCTTTCTGGGGATGCTCTTCCTGCTCCTCTTTATGACGCTCCTCTGTAAGACTCTCCTCTGTTCGAAGCCACCCTTAGTCGCACCAGCCCCAGTGATGCCATGGATCAGGTCATGCATGCCTTCTAAAAGTCCATCATCTCTATTGTCGAGTTCCACTTCCTCTCCAACCGTGAGCACTACCAAGTGGAAGTAAACTTCACCTCTATAATGTTTCCTTGTAAACGGTACGACTAAATCCCTGGTATCTTTCACTTCGATAGCCTTTTTGCTCCTGTAACCATAATATAACAAACATGCTTCCTGGGAGGACCCCCACAGCACCTTCACACGTAACGATGCCATCAGGTCAGATAACTCTACCACTTCAGGGTCGTATCTTCCAAGGATTACATCAAACTCATCATAGAATTTTTTTGTGCCATCATCTAATTTTGCAGTATAATCCGTGACACCGATACGAACGATTACTTTGCCATCATCAGGTTCTTCAGGATAGAAACCTCCGAGAGGTTCGAGAGATGGAGCGGCACCATCAGACCCAGCCCCAAAGACACCGCCGCCATCACCAGCGTGATCGTTAGGTGGATCAACCTCGGTGGAAGTACCAGGACCAGGAGCAAGGCGAGGGCCCTTAGCAGCGGGAGCTACATTACATGGTGGACAGGCAGGGCCCCTTCTAACGGCAGCCACAATAGGATCAGCTGCTTCCATGCCACCTCGACGATCAGGAGCAGTTCCCACAACAAAAGTGTTTCGAGTGCTAGCAGAGTCCAGACCATGAGCTGGCTTCAGACCAGCAGCTCGCTGAACCCGAGCACGGGTTTGAGGAGAGAATGGTTTAGTCTTTGCAACAACAGCGGGGCAGCCTCTGGAAGCCTTAGTTTTCTCAACAGCGGCAGGGATTGGGTCAACAACGTCCAGATCAACAACAACACAAGGACGACCAGTACCAGCAGATTCTAGAGCACGGGTTCACACAACTTGAGGATGGTTTCGAGGAGGAGGAGCACACAAGGCGGCGGTCTTGGCAACAACAGCGGGGCAGCCTCTGGAGGCCTTAGTTTGCTCAACAGCGGCATGGATTGGGTGAGCAGCAGGCGCAGCAACACAGGCACGGGGAAGGGGACAACCAGTACCAGCAGATTCTATAGCAGAGTTTTCCACAACGGCAATACAGGGACTCCTACGAGGAGGTTGCCTAACAGAAGCATGTCGCGGATGAGGAACCACATTATGCTCAACAACAGCAGGGGTTCGAGTTAGACCTCCCTGTCCAATAATAGCTGGGCGACTCCTAGTAGCAGGAGCTTCCTCATCCACTATGTTACACACCAGTATAACCACGTGAAGCCTAACATGCTGTTTCATCAACCCAATTAGCTGACTGTCACACGCTATAGGAACCTTGAAGCCTCGTTCATCAAAGAGGTTGAACCGTGCAGTCTGCTCCGGCCTCATTTCAGCAAGTTCACGCACAGCAGCAACCAAACCAGGGATAGTGCATAACTGCACAGGCGCTACTTCCATCTTCAGATTCTGAGCCTCTTTCCACGTGCTCTTCCCATGTGCTAATTTAATGAGGTATCCGCAGATGGTGACCAGAACCGTGTACTTGGGTTCAGCGGAGATCCTAGTTGATAGAAAATTGGAGACAAAAGATAAGAATTGTTTGTCAGCGTCGTGCTAGCAAACAATTCTATGTTCGATATATCTCTGTAATGCCAATAGCCAGCTAGCAGTTATAGGTAGTGCAGCTAGCAGTACTTCTTCCTTGGCAAATGGATCTGCCATCCTCTGCGCTGCTCAGCTCGTCGGCGGTAGAGGCGGGCTAGATCGTTGCAACAGCTGGCACGGCATTCGGCATTAGAGCTCGGTAGCAGCGAGTAGGCGCAGCAACTTGGCACCGGAAGTTAAATCCCCGAAGAGATCATTCTGGTTGGAGAGGGGATTTCGACGCCGCCGGTGCTAGGGTTCATGCGAAAGGAGGGAGGGGTGGATTTGTGAATTTGGTCAATGCACGATGCTCCTTTAGTATCTTGTTTCGCTTACGTGGTTGCCGCGTTGGCGCTCGCGTCACAGAAATATTACTGACATGGGGTCCTGACCGTCTACTTCACGGGGTAGTTTCACGGCATGTTTGGATTTGGTAGGGGTGAGACGAGTTTGCGTCGAAATGGCCCCTCTCGGTAGTTGGCGTCCCAACTTTTCGAAACGCGGTAATTTCAGGCAACTTAGGTACCGCCATGCGCTGGCCTGCCAACTTTGGTACCGCAGACGAACAAGCCCATCATCGCTGCCTCTGTGGCACCTCCCTCGACATTTGTCCCAGCCGCAACACACACCCCGGCAGATGTGGTGTCCCTTGTACTTCCAGGGCCTCCATGTGTCGTCGTGGTTTTCTTCTCTCCTTCTCCTCCGTGAAATCTCTGCAAGATTTTGGGGTCAGAACAAAGGGGAGGAGAAGAGTGAGAAAAATCTCGGTTAGGAGACAATCTCACTCTTTGATTGTCGCCCAGCGTCCCCGCTTCACCCTCCTGAAGGTTCTAGAGATGCTTCTGCCATCAGGCTTCTTCTTGCGGGCAACCTCCTTCGCGGGATAGGCTTGGGAGTGGCCCCACCTCAAGCACCTTGGCATCCACAGTGGCATGGTCTTCCTCACGGAGCACATATGAGGCTTCACCACTCTCTGGCTCCCTTAGGGGCTCGGAATATGCCTCATCCCTCACGGCAATGCTCCCTGAGGTCCCCATTTCCTCAGCATGCTCAGCCTCCAGGGTGAAGGCATAGAGGTCATGGTCGGCTTCTCCTAAGCCACTCAAAGCAGGCCCCATTCATTGGACAAGGGCATCCTCACTAGGATCTCCTCCCTCTGCTCCGCCGATCGGCAGTACAAGGGTTAGGCCATCTACTGGGGATCGGGGACCACCGCCCCACCAAGGAGAATCACCGTCATCACTGTAGCAATGTCCGGTGCAAGGGTGCCAGGATGCAGCTTCATCTTATCACCATGAGCAGTGTAAGCCACATGCCCATGGGATGGTCTTGCAGAGGAGCAATCCACCAAGTGGAATACTCCTTGACGACGATCATGCTCATCAAGCCCCATGGCACGGAGGTATTTGAGGCGCTTCGCCATCCCACTAGCATCTGTTCTAGGGAACTATTGGTGCCCCCAGGTGCTAGACTCCGTTGTCGGCACTGTCGGGACCTCGAGCCAGGGGTTCACCTCACGGGCATTGATGGCTGTGATATATAACACTTTTTAGCAATATAAATTGTGTCATTTTCTTAGCATATCATGCTCCATCTAACTATTGTTATGCATGATTACTTGTTTTTGTTAAATTCAATATGAGCCTTGCACATTTAGTAGTTTAGCTAGAATTTTATCATTTTCCTTGTATTTGACATGTGTGTAGGTGTTGATGATGATTATGGATCAAACAAAGGCAAAAGGAACAAAGAGAGCATAGTATGGAGGAGCTGTAGGGACCAGAATTAGCATTTGAGAGGTTGGAAACGTCAATTTTTCCAACTTCTCAAAATAAAGATCCAATACCACAGGGTTGTAGCCCTCTACGATACGAACTCAACGAGCCCAAGAACACCCAAAACGGAGTTCGTGAAGAAATGGCGGCCAAAATACTAAAGTGGACACACAGTTTAACGAACAACTATACGGTCGGGGCTGTATTTTTGGTCGTATAGCTCCACCCGTATAGTTGCCAAAAAGGTCTGAAATGACAGGATTTCGCCCCAGAAAATCTCCAAAACCTTTCCTAAGTCATATGACGGTATTGGAGGAACCCTAGGGCACCCCAAGGCCTATATAAAGGAGGAAGGACCCAAAGAAGCATCAATCAACCATATACAAGATCTAGATCCCATCTACAGCCTCCATGGCGGTGCCCTAGCGCCGTGCCGCCTCCATAGCCTATGAAGATCCACGAAGATCTAGATCTCCATCAACACCATCAAGCCATCCAAGCAAGAAGAGGAGAAGAAGGAGGACGCCACCATCACCACACCGATGCCACCATCACCGCGCCATCAGCACCATCTCCATCGCTACTACTCCTTCATCCTTCCCCATCATGATCTTCGTGATAGGTTGTAACATGGCTTGAACCCCCTTTTATTAATATTATGATTATTTGAGTAATTGAAGTATGGTGTGTTCTTGTTAATTAATATGTTTGTGCTTTATCTTTACATTCTTTTATTCATGATATTATTCTAGTGATTGGAGATGTCCAATCCATTGTTGAGGAATGTATCAGGGATTCACGGAGTGTCACAAAACTTATCATTAGTCTCTACTCGTCCATGGTACCTGACAACACCATGGGTAGAACTAATAGGCTATTTGCTATAAGTGGTTTTCGGAGGCAGTAGCAGCTTAGGATGCACCACCCATTAACATTAAATTTCCTCAAGACCACTCATGATATAGATAGGTATAGTGTTGCGAATTGCTTGACCCCGAAGTGACATATGGGATATCTTGTGACTAGCACACTTGCTTAGGAGTACGGTTGTCCATAGAGCTTAATGCCTTGCTCTGGTTTACCTTGATTGGTCTTGCTACCTTAATACACTCTTCTTTTATGGATCACCCGTGTTTGGAGAGGGTGTGGACAATTTAGTTGTCTAGTTGCCACTTACCAACGGTGGGAGACAACATTATATGAGGGACCGCCACAATTATAGTTAACAGCTATTCCATAAGCACTTATCATGCACACCGGTATACACAACATTACTTGAGAAATCATAGCATTAATATTTCATCTCATTACATTCACCTCCTTTTTAGTTTTACTTTTATTCTAGTTTTCTTTCTAGTCTTAGTAGTAGTTATTACAAAACATCTTAAATTCATTTATCCTAGCAACTTATAGAATAGGCTATTTCCAAACCACGGTTTGGGTGCCTACGTGGTCGCATTGACAACGCGGCTGCGAAGGTCGTGTTCATCGAGATCCCATCAGGACAAACTCTTAAATATTTGCTGCTGCAAGTATGGCAATAATCCTGTTTTGGTGCAGGAACTCAGTCACATCAAATTGGCGCTGTTGCCGGGGAGCAAAGCGTTCGGTTATCTACTCACGCATAGTTTATTTCTGTTTGTTGCTATTATCTTACAGCTTTCTTTTATATTGAAAACAATAAAAAAATTACAAAATCAAAAAATTATAAAAACTGTTGCTACTAATCATGTCTTCCGAGATAAATTTTGATCAGGAGATAATGCAAGCATTGGAGGAGATAAAAGAGTCAAGTTCATCAAGCCTGGTTGCTAGACATGAGCTGATAAAGAAATTGCTGGACCAATTGGAAATGCATTCGTTATGGTTGCATGCTAATGATGGATCTTATTGCATAATTTCTATAACAGATGACCACCTTAATTTTCATTGTAAGTATTCCAACAATCCTACTCTAGCTAATTATAATAGAGATAAATCCTATGCTAGTTTGGAAGTACTAGAATACGTTCTTTTCAAATGTGCATCTGAAATGGTATTTAGACTAGGAAGTATTGATGTTGAAAGTGAAGCACTATATGGAGTTTTTAATTTAGTATACCTCATATTCCTCTTTTGCGAAAATAATTTAAGTGGAGAGAAAAGGGAGCACAAGGAGGAAGAACGGATTGATCACCCGCTCACACCTTCAACTCCTACTTTTGATTCTATCATTACTATTAAAACACTATTAGATGAAAAGGTGGAACAAAAAGGTGAGATTGACAAAGAGAGTCACACTATAACTTTTGTTTGTGATGCCTCTCACTCTAGTAGTGATTTTTATGATGCTAAAATTGTTGATAATTGTTATGTGGAGGCCTTGTGCCTAGACGCTCATATGGAGAGCATTAATAATAATGAACTAGAGATAGAACCTTGCTATACTAACATGCAGGGTCCTGAACTCCCTGCTATGAAGGAAGAATCCTATGAAGTGTTCCCCTACACAGGTAACCAAGGTAAAGATTTAAGAATTTTATATGAATCTCAAATCCTCTCATTGCAGCTATACACGGAGGCATGGTCACCTAGCTTGGTGCATCAACACTCGCTTGAAAGCGAGAACTTGTTCATCTACATGATGTTGATGCACTGTAAGTGGGTACAACTCCGACCGAACTCTACTTCAAGATGCTCCAAGATGATATGTACAACCTCACCTTGAGTTGATATCCCTTAGGATCTAGGTGGGTAATGAATGGAGCATCCTAGCCTGGCTTTATGGATTTAAAGAGAGCGCTTCCCGGGAGGCAACCCGGAAGTCATTAGGCGTCTTTCTTAGTTTTGTATCTTGAGTCTAGTTGCATTCATGTTGCATTGGCACTTTTATTCTTCGCATATCTTTCTATTAGAGTAATCTTGTTGAAGTTTTCAAAAGGTAGAATTTATTGTTATTATGTGTTGCATAAACTCAGTTGTACTTAAATCCCGTTCTATACATGCTGTTGTTGGTCGATAATTTTAACTATCAATTTTTTGTCATAAACAAGGTATATCAGTAAGTTATAGGAAAAGAAATAGTTTTTGAAGAAACAGAATTTTTTTTATGCATACAGAGAGTTTAACGACCAACTATACGGCGGGAATAAAAAATTTGGCCGTATAGTTCTGGTCATATAGATATCTTTGCCATCTAAATTTTTCTTTCATATGTATTGAGAGTTTAACGAGCAACTATACGGTAGGAATAAAAATTCTGGCCGTATAGCTCTGGTCGTATAGATATCGGTGCCTCCGTACAAATTCTTTTCTAATATACTGAGAGTTTAATGACCAAATATACGACGGGAATAAAAAATTCCGGTCATATAGTTCTGGTCATATAGATATGTATGCCTTTGTATATTTTCTTTCCCAGGGACAGACAGTTTGACGACCAACTATATGGCGGGAACATTTTGTTCTGGCTGTATAGTTGCGCCCGTATAGCTGTACTGCTAGAAGGAAACCCTTAAATTTTGACAAAAGTCCAACTATACGGCAGGAACATTTTGTTCCAGTCATATAGTTGCGCCTGTATAGTTGGGAAAACCCCTCAAACGCCAACTGGAAGGTAACCATTGCTCAAAATTTCATTCTTTCTTCTTCCTTCTTCTTATAAAAGCCTCAAAACACCACCTCGGAGCTTCTCTCGTGTTTTAGAGAAGCCAAGCATGTGTAAACAATAAAGTTCTATCTTAGAAATTCCTTAAGTTGTAATTCTCTTTAGTAGTTCATGCTTTCTTTTTGTTTTCTTTCATTAGTTGGGTGAACGAACTTTGTTCGTACACCAAACGGTTGTCTTTTATTTTGTGTGTTATTTTCGCAGGGACTTGAACCTTGTGTGATGACGTGTACGGTAGTTCCAACCGCGCAAACACTCGCATGAGCCACTTGGTTGCTTCAATTCAATGTTTTAACAATCAGTGTCTGGTAAAACCTTCTAACCCGGACCTCTTTTAAATAAGCACATAGGGGCTGCACACTCGTGTCTCGTATCCTGTTTCACTTGCACCTCATCACAATCTAGGAGAGGCCTCTTCTAGAACTAGTTTGTTGACTTAAGAGTGGTGCTTAGGTTGATGAACCAACTCAGTGGGACTTGTATTTTTATCACTTGTGAGCTAAACCCTTGTCTTCAAAAACACAAAAATATTTGTGTTCTTTCTAGTCTTGTTCCTACCAGGTTCTTAAGGAAGGCACACACCGGATCATGAAGCATTCGTTGAAGCAAAGGTTCCTTGTCCATCAAAGTAGAGGTTAAAAGCACCTCAATGGTAAAGTGTGTCACCCTTGCTTTAACTTAAGCTTGGTGAGGTAACCATCTCTTATACTCTCTTTTGATAACTGCATTTTCTCTTTTGTTTTCATGATCTTCTCAAAGTTCTTAGCTTGGGGAGGTTGTTTTGCATGTGTAGAGTCTTGTGCAAAGTTCTTTATCTTAAAAAGTTTTCATGCTATTGTGTATCTCTCTGTTTTTGAATGCTTGCCTAGGTGAGATTTTGTTCATATTTATATAAGGGATATACTTGCTCATGTTAGGCCCCATAGGAGACAAGCCATAGCTTTGATGCACCTTGTTCAACTTTTATCTAGCTTTTGAAAAATATTGTGATCCTCTAAATATACATTGCCATGTTCTTAAGTGAATGGTTATGGAGTAGCACGACCCCATAGTGCTGGAAATGATGGTCTTAATAGATGCTTACTGAGTGAGTTGTCAAATAAGAAATGATGTTTCAAAGTTTCGAGATTACATATGCCAAAATTTTGTCTTGGAAATCAAAGTGAGATATTGCTTTATGCGTGTCTTGCGCCACTATCGCACAACATGGGATGCTAACAACTCGGTTGGCCTTTAAACAATCCAAAAAGAGGAAACTCTTGGAGCTTGGCTATGAGTTGCCCAACATATGTAGCAAAAATGCTATATTTGGGTATGCATTGGTATTCTCATGGGCCTGCGTTAAAAGCGAAAGTCGGAATACTCCTATGACCGTTATGAGAAATCATGATACCGAAAAGGGAAACCTTGGTAATGGTCACGAGTGTCCTTCCTAGCTCGCACAGTCTCGATTGAACATATACCACTCTTTTGGAATGGTCTCGTTACTAAGAAGTATATTCTATGAGCTCAACAAGCGAAGTTTTCACTTGAGAGACTTTAATAGATGGCATGAGTGGGCAGCATTGGAAAAATCTATTTCTATTTATGATTGACAACTAACCATGTTCAACTTTTCCCTATACAAATAAAAATACAAAAATACAATAAAGTGCGTATAGAAGGATCACAAGTTTACTTGCAAGCTAGATTTAACTTTGACATGGGGCATAGAAGTTTTTGACTAATCTCTAGTGGTTTGGAATAATATAACTTATCTTATATTGCCTTGTATGATTATGTGCTCTCTTACTTTGAGCTTGCAGAAAAACAAGGATATGATGCATCGATTTCCAATGATAAGCAAGATCACATCCATTCAGTTATCGATCCCTTTTGCTCGAGGACGAGAAAGATCTAGCTTGGGGAAGTTGATGGCTGTGATATACAACAATCTTTAGCAATATAAATTGTGCCATTTGCTTATCATATCATGCTCCATCTAACTATTGTTATGCCTGATATGCATGATTACTTGTTTTTGCTACATTCAATATGAGCCTTGCACATTTAGTAGTTTAGGTAGAATTTTATCATTTTCCTTGTCTTTGCAATGTGTGTAGGTGTTGATGATGATTACAGATCAAACAAAGGCAAAGGGAACAAAGAGAGCATAGTATGGAGGAGCTGTAGGGACCAGACTTAGCCATTTGAGAGGTTGGAAAAGTCAATTTTTTCAACTTCTCAAAATAAAGATCCAATACCACAGGGTTGTATCCCTAAACGATACGGACTCAACGAGCCCAATAACACTCAAAACGGAGTTCGTATGAAGAAATGGCGGCCAAAATACTAATGTGGACACATAGTTTAACGAGCAACTATACGGTCGGAGCTATATTTTTGGTCGTATAGCTCCGCCCGTATAGTTGCCAAAAAGGTCGGAAACAACGGGATTTCGCCCGAGAAAAGCTTCAGAACCTTCCCTAAGTCATATGATGGTATTGGGTGAATCCAAGGGCACCCCCAAGGCCTATATAAAGGAGGAAGGACCCAAGGAAGCATTAATCAACCATATACAAGATCTAGATCCCATCTACCGCCTCCACGGCGGCGCCGTGCCGCCTCCATAGCCTCTCAAGCTCCACCAAGATCTAGATCTCCATCAACACCATCAAGCCATCCAAGCAAGAAGAGGAGAAGAAGGAGGACGCCGCCATCACCACACCGACGCCACCATCACCGCGCCATCGCTACTACTCCTTCATCCTTTCCCATCATGATCTTCGTGATGGGTTGTAACATGGCTTGAACCCCCTTTTATTAATGTTATGATGATTTGAGTAATTGAAGTGTGGTGTGTTCTTGTTAACTAATATGTTTGTGCTTTCTCTTTACATTGTTCTATTCATGATATTATTCTAGTGATTGGAGACGTCCAATCCATTGTTGAGGAATTTACCAGGGATTCACGGAGTGTCACAAAACTTATCATTAGTCTCTACTTGTCCATGGTACCTGACAACACCATGGGTAGAACTAATAGGCTATTTGCTATAAGTGGTTTGCGGAGGCAATAGCAGCTTAGTATGCACCGCCCATTAAGATTAAATTTCCTCAAGATCACTCATGATATAGATAGGTATAGTGTTGCGAATTGCTTGCCCCAAAGTGACATATGGGATATCTTGTGACTAGCACACTTGCTTAGGAGTACGGTTGTCCATAGAACTTAATGCCTTGCTCTGGTTTACCTTGATTGGTCTTGCTACCTTAATACACTCTTCTTTTATGGATCACCCGTGTTCGGAGAGGGTGTGGACAATTTAGTTGTCTAGTTGCCACTTACCAACGGTGGGAGACAACATTATATGAGGGACCGCCACAATTATAGTTAACAGCTATTCCATAAGCACTTATCATGCACACCGGTATACACAACATTACTTGAGGAATCATAGCATTAATATTTCATCTCATTGCATTCACCTCCTTTTTAGTTTTACTTTTGTTATAGTTTTCTTCCCAGTCTTAGTAGTAGTTATCACAAAACATCTTAAATTCATTTATCCTAGCAACTTATAGAATAGGCTATGTCCAAACCATAGTTTGGGTGCGTACGTGGTCGCATTGACAACGCGGCTACGAAGGTCATATTCGCCGAGATCCCATCGGGACAAACTCTTAAATATTTGCTTCTGCAAGTACTGCAATAACCCTGTTTTGGTGCAGGAACTCGGTCACATCAGGCATCCATCCAGACCCAAACCAAAAATCATATGCTTTCTTCGCCCACCGTGCGGGCATGTACATTTCCTCCATGCCATCAGTGGCGCAAAATGAGACGCACCTAGATCACTAATCCTTCGTGACGAGGCACAACCGATAAAAATGATGGAACAAGGGCACATAGGGCTTGAAACCAAGGAAGACCTCATAGAAGAAGGAGAAGATGGTCGCGATAGCGATGGAGCTAGGTTCCAAATGCATAGTGTGGACCTGGTAGTTCTCTAGGAGTGCTAGGAAGAAGGGAGAAAAGGGTGGCACTAGCCGTGCCTGAATGAAGTGGATGAAAAAGTGGTACGTTGTGGCCAGAATTCCGGCACGACTCGTTGCCCCATGCTAGATGTGAGTGGGCCCCATTCATTATGCTCTTTGGCCACCAGGTGTTGGATCTTAGCAAGGCCTTCCTTGTTGATGATCACGAAGTCTTCAAGATCCTGGAAGGGACGCACTGGTGGGCCCGCCACTGTGACCTCACCTCTTGCAGCAGGCCTGCTCCTCTTGGGCACCATCATAGGTGCGGAAGAAGCAAGAAGGAGAAGATTCATGACTACTCGAGGAAGATGGAGAACAAGCCTGAGCAAGGAGAATGGCGACGAGTATTGGAGAAGTGAAAACCCTAATGATTCAGGTGCCTCTTTTGAAGCACCCGCGCAGTTACCAATGAAGCTACAATAGTGCGGTGGTTTCTAGATCCAATGGCACCTGCTTCCCTCGTTGTTCAACTCCATGGTGGAGATGAGCTGACCTGACCCTAGGCTGCCATGTGTGGTGAACTAGGCCCAACAGCTTTTGGGGCCCCTCTCCCTTCACCTCTAAGATATGTTCGGCCCAGGTGCCTAGGAGCTATTGTTGGGCCTGTGGCAACCATGGTACCACGGCTCATCTTCTACTAGGACCCGACAGAAGAAGTAACCACTACATCACCATGAAGATTAGGGATGAAGAGGTGGGACAAGTGGGATAGGTGGGATGTCACTTTTAGACCCCTAGTCTAACTCTAAACTAAGTGGGACAAGTGGGATAAGTGGAATTTGATAAATCTGACTTATCCCATGTGTCCCACTTAATTTAGAGTTGGCCTAGTGGTTTAAAAATGGCATCCCACTTGTCCCACTCCTGCATCCCTAATGAGGATCCCTCATGTGACCAAGCGTACCCTAAGGCACAATCCTCCGCGAGGACGAAAGTCACCCTTCACGAGGCCCACTCGCGAAGCAGCACCTCTTGAAGCCCCCACGGGGAGGATGATCCATCGGCAAGGCCACCCTCGCGGATATTTTCAGGAAGCATACATGTGCCACAATGCCTAAGTCCCAGGCATAGCACGGTACCTCGCGGGGGATAAAGATGAAGTCAATGAAGACCGTGGCCTAGACAGCGATCCTGGCATGCACCTACAATGCAAGTAAGGCACCTATCCCTTCCACAAGGAAGGCACTTTCACCTTCACCAAGCTAGGAGTGGCCGACAGCACCTGCCACCAAGAGGGTACCACCTCTCTCTCTAGTGGATGAAGCACGTGAAGGAAGTAGAGGAGAAGACGTCCGCAGCATCCTACCATGGACCATGCCTACCATCAAAAGTAGCTTTAGCCTACCTACCCACTCTCTTGTCACCATGTGGAAACCCTTCCCGCCAATATCACGGGAAAAGGATCGAGACGCTTATAGAAGGGGCAGGATAGCACCATAGAAGGGGATCCCATCTCCGGCTACCTAAGGGACCCTAGCTTTCTCCTAGCTAGAAACCCTAGATCTGATCACCCTTATCAGAACCTTATATTGTAATCCTTGCCAATTAGTACGGGCAATCCAGACATGCAGGAGTAGGGTTTTACACCGCAGGGTGGCCTGAACCTGGGTAAATTCTCTGTGTCCTTCTGCCGTGTTTTCTGCTGTTTCCTTGCCAATATCACTAAGGGTCATGTGGAGATCGTGTTCAAACCCTAGTGTTCAATTTCATCCTACTTCGAGGGATACCCTCGTTCATTCGTAGGGAAAAATCTCCGACAGAGGTGATTGGAGAGGAGGTGTTGTAGGCTTACCTGCGGTACTTCTCCAAGCCAATGCCTACTGAAGACTTAGTTGCCTGCTTTGCATTATTTGGCTGGTTGCCGGAGTCCCTACCGCATGTTGGCAATGATCATGTTGCCATTGTGACTTGAAGTGGTTGTGTATTTGTAGTGTGTAGTTGGTAGAGTGTGATCATGTCGGATTTATTTTTGTTGCTTGTGTGGAACGTGCGTGGACTGAACTCTCTAGCATGTTGTGATTCAATATACCAACTAGTTTTGCTTTTGGGTACGATCGTGGTGTGTTTCCATGAGACTAAACTCTAGGTGGTCAAAAGGGTCATGGTTGATAGGTGCTTGGGAAGCGAGTTCGGTCAATTCTTCTTCTTGTCAGCTGAGGGCACCTATTGGGGGATTCTTCTCGCATGGAGAGGTTGGGTGGAGAGGCTAGGATACTAGCTGGTGCCTTACTAAGGTTTATGGCCCATAGTCCGACGTAGACAAATACATGTTCTTTCCAGAACTGAAGGATGTTAGGGCCTTACACCTGGGGCCATGGATGGTGGCAAGGAACTTCAACCTAGTTGTGGATGCGGCTTATAAGAACAACTTGAACATGAACCATTGTATGATGACCAAGTTTAGAAGGTTGTTATCAGAGTTATAACTCAAGGAGCTTTATCTCAATGTACGCTGCCATACCTGGTCTAGTGAGCATGGAAATGTCACGTTGGGGAAGCTTGACAAGGTCTTCACAACTATCGACTGGTATCTATAGTTCCCCTCTTAGTTTCTATCATCCATGAGATCTTCCACGTCCGATCATTGGCCTCTATTGCTGAGCTTGGTAACTCAGTTGAAAACGGATAGGCTCTTTTGCTTTGAGGTATTTTGGCTGAAGGTTGCTAGTTTCCTACAAACTATGGAAGTGGCTTTGTCTTTGATGCTAGTTATCACCAATCCCTTCAAGCGATTGGCGGCTAAGATGGAGGCCATGGCCACAGCCAAGGCACTAACCTTTGGGAGAGATAGATTCATCGGCAATAACAAGTTGAGGATTCTTTTGGCCAACGACCTCATTCTTTGGTAAGATGTCACCATGGAGTTAAGTGATATCTCAAAGGAGCATGGTTTTAGTAAGTGGCTTAAGCGATATCTCTTAGGGCTTGCCTCCCTCGAGCGCATCGTCCCCCGACAGAAATCCTAGATCATGTGTCTAAGTGACGACGATGTTTGTGCCAAGTTCTTCCACCTACATTTCAACCCCCATAGATGAAATAACTTCATCCCTCACCTCAAGGTGGATGGGGTGTTGGTCTCGGGTCAAGTATAAAAGGCCGCACTCATGGATGCTTTCTATGAGAGGTGTTGGGATCCACATCGGAGCATGGGTATTCTCTTGACCTCGACTTCCTTGGCATGCAGTCCCATGACCTCTTTGAGTTGGAGGCCCCTTTTTCAGAGGAGGATATGTGGGGGCATGATCCGCTCTCAGGAGTTGGACAAGGCACCAGACCCTGACGGCTTCACAAGGAGATTCCATACTTTCTATTGGAAAATCATGAAATTGGATGTTATGTAAGACTTTGAAACCTTGTGGATTGGTGACTATCGGGGGCTGCATGTCACTAATCAAGCTCCCATCTCCATGCTCCCAAAGAAGGCATACGCCATGGAGGTTAAAGACTTCCACCCCATCATCTTGATCCATAGCGCATGGCCAAACTCATGCCAAGGTTCTCTTAGCTCGAATCGCTCCGAAGATTGCTTGACTGGTGGGACCTCATCAGAGTACTTTTATACGTGGTCACTACCTACATGATAACTTTAAGCTTGTTCAGTGCATGTCTAGAAAGATAAACACTCTCAAGATTGACATGGTGATGTATAAGATGGACATTACTAAGACTTTTGACACTGTGGATTGGGATTTCTTGCTCGAGGTTTTGGCCAAGATGGGCATCGTGATAAGGTGGATTTCCATTGTCTATGGGATTTTGAACACTTCCTCGACCCGCATGGTGGTCAACGGCATCACTGGAAACCTCATTTACAATAGATGTGGGCTCGGGCTGAGGGATCCTCTCCCCCCCCCCTTATTTTTGACACCATGATGGATGTGCTTCACCATCTGATTGAGAGGGCTTTGACTAAGGATCTTCTCTCAGATCTAGCCAGCCTAGGCCTAGGTCATCGCACTTCGATGTATGTGGTCCACATGGTGATGTTTATTAGGACGACAACGCTGGAACTTCGGGCTTTCACGACCTTGGTGGAAGATTTTGGGGAAGCCTCAGGTCTGTACACAAACCTAGCTAAGTGCTCTATTCAACCGATATGCTCCTTCACACAGAAAGTGGATCTTGCACATGAGATCATGGGCAATGAGGTGGCCTCCTTGCCATGCAAATACTTTGGTCTGCCGCTATGGTTGTGAAAGCCTACCAGTGGACAATACGGTCAACATATTTCAACCTTCATGCGCTAGATTGAAGAACCGTGGGGAACGGATGATCCTTGTGCGCATAACTTTAAGTGCTATCCCGCTACACTCGCTTATGTCCCTAGAAGTTCCGATAGAGACCCTGGCTGCCTTTTAGAAGATCTGTAGGGCGTTCCTTTGGAAGGGGAGATTGGAGGACCATGGAGGTCACTATCTCATGGCCTAGGATAAGGTTGCCTTCCCAAAAGACCGTGGTAGCCTAGGGATCCCGAACCTCCACCTTTTAAACATTGCTCTAAGATGTCGGTGGTCGTGGCTACAGAGGACATACCATACAAAGCCATGGTTCGAGTTTGACCTATAGATTCCGAAGTAAGCCAAAGCCATCTTTGAGGCGGCCACCTACTTCAAGCTAGGGAATGGCGAATGAGTAGGCTTATGTCGGACCGCTGATTGTTCGGTGCCCATGTGGACGAGTTAGCCCCAAACTTAGTGAAGTTTGTACCACTTCATTGTCTCAAGGCGTGCATAGTGAAGGAGGGCCTCTATGGGTGTGGTTTCTTGACTATGGCCCTAATCTGGGTGAAGCCTCCTTAGTAGAGTTCTTCAATTTTTAGCACATCCTCGCGACGGTTCAACTCTCACCAGACATGGATGATGTTCTTGTCTAGAGATGGACGAAGGATGGGGCCTACTCGGCCAAGTAGACGTACAAGGCTTTCTTCGCTAGGAGGACGAGGGTGCAAGGCTCTACGCAGATATGGAGCTCCCGTGCCCCTATAGCTGAAAATATTTTGTGTGGTTGCCTTTGAGAGACCGTTGCTGGATAGGCTCACCTACAACAGTGTGACCTACCTCGCCCTACAGCCTGCCCCTTGTGCGACCAATAGCAAGAATCTATCTGACACTTGTTGTTAGGTTGCATGGTAGCCAGGGAGGTGTGGGCATGGACATTTTAGCATTCGGCAAAACCCCTATGGATGTCGATGCTAGAATCAGATCTTCATCCCTCGTGGACTTTTGGGGGATGACCCTAGGTAGGGTCAAGCTGAGGTATAAGTACAAAGTCCACCGAGGCATAACTCAGCTAAAGCGGGAGCTGGCTGAGGTATATAAGGGCCGGCCGAGTTATGACCGGATTACCCAAAGCCGGACAGCATCGGCAAGACTCGGCCGACATATATTGTATGTCGACACAATGTCTAGGTTGTGTTATGTTTGTAGGTACCGTCTTGGCCGAGTCATCTAGAATGGGGTCGAGTCAGGGGTTGGTGTGCTCAAGAAGGAGAGAGCCAGTCCCCAAGGTCAGCACTTTTCTCTCTCTCACGGGAATCTGAGGAGAGACAAGTGCTAAGGACAAGGGCCAGAGGAGCAGAGATAGAATAGAGGGTCACAGACGTGACAGTGTCTGACCCCAATGGTCAGACGGCGTAAACTCTACGCCATTGCCGCGCAGAAGTTAGCGACAGAGGAAAGGAGGGCGCCAAACTACTATTTCGAGACAAGCATCTCCAAGGAATATCCAGGCCACGTAAGCCCTAGCTGGAACATGTCCACCCATTATAAGGTGAGCTAGGGCCTCCAAGGAGAGGTTCGGTCCATTTGCACTACGGGAAAACCCTAGAGCGAGAAGAGAGTAGAAGCACTTCATCTTGTTCCTCTCTTCATTACAGCTCAAGGAGCACTTGTATTAGTCCAGGGATCATAATATAAGATCTAGAGCAGGAGTAGGGGTTTTATATCCATAGGAGAGCCTCGAACCTGGGTACATCATGTGTTGAGTTCTTTTGTTCTTTGTGTGTGGATCCACCGCACTATCCCTCCTCGGATACCACTAGTGTCCATTGGTCCATCTTTAGCCTGCTCATGGCATCTACCATGATACTACCGCGAGAGTTGGCACCCACTCTGGGGCCAGCAGCGGCGCTAGATAGAGTCAACATCTGGACAGGAAACTTCATCGCCACTAGAGAGCATGTTGTCTCCGGGATGGTTAAGTGATTTGGTTCGCTAGACTTCATCAGCAACAACACGCGCAGCATCGGCAAACACCCACCTCCGCACAACAGCCTCTTCGTCAACTTTGTCGCGCACAAGATCTATGTCGCGGTCGACGTCTCATGCGTGTACCCGTAGCGAGTCATCGTGGCGGGAGAACCTCCTCTCTGCACGGCTCGCGGTCCGCGTATCACTCTCCCTGCCAGCTGCGTCGAGGTGATGATGACCGTGCTAGATGCTGGTCCAAGCAAAGATCCGGCCGGAGATGGGGAAACAACTCCCAAGGTAACTCGCTCGAGGTTTCCTCCACTGGAAAGACCGCAAAACATACTACAACAAAGCCATAGAGAGCCTGACTACTCCTGTAGATCCCGTAGTAGATCCGTCTCAGGCATAGGCCAAGCTGGAGGAAACCCAGCAGAAAGTGTTAGAGGGAGCCAAGAAAATAGCAGTGGTTCAGCAGGCGTTAAACATCGCGTTGCGTGAGTACGCTAGGGCCAATAATATTAACACTAGTCCCACTCGTATGGATGGTGTAAAGATTAGGGGAAAGAAACTCATTAGTGAAATAGATAAGGAATATGTGCCAAGGCCAAAAGATTCGGGTAACCCAATGTTTGTAGGTTTGCCGAGGTACAGTACCTGGCAAAGAACCTGTAACACCCCAGCATTAGGGCTTAGAAATAAGCTGAACACAGGTGTGTGCATTGCATTCATGCATAGAAAATCCAGATAATTTTCGCGCTTTTAAATAAAACTTGTCAAAGTGATTGAAGCTTCTCTTAACTTGGTGGAACTGAAGTAGATCATCAAGTTGACTGCGATAAGTTTCAACATGACCTTTGCTAAAAACCTTATTTTGGGTAATATAATTTGATCTAAGGGTAGATCAAATGTAATAAAACTAAGTTACAACACACTACTTAATAAGGAGTACTTGATCTTCTAGAGGTCATTACATGGTATTCCATACCACAACTCAAGGATGAATACTTAATATTCTAAAGATGATATCAAGGTATTATCTACCACAAACCCTGAATACCAAGTCAAGTATATAACTTAAATAAAATAAACTCATAACTAAATCTTGAAACACTTGTTTGCCATAGTTACTCTCATGATAGGTACCATGGTAGTTCTTAAACATTAACTCTTATTACAAATAGAGTAGAATGGGAGTCAAACCAAGACCATCCATCACATACCCTTAGTGTCATGTGAATTGATGACAATCCTATTTAACCAAGTCCTAGTGTCAAGTGATCATCAGTGTTGAGTGATCAATTCTTGACCTAGAACTTATTGACTCATAGCCTTTGACCTATTGTGTTGACCTTCCAAATGCCTTAAGTAAATTAATCTAAAGGAAGAACTAGATATGGTTGAGTGTACCATCATCAATGGAATGTGATCCTTAGTGGAGATCAAACCATTTGATCTTGGAGGAGTTAACTCACTCCTGAGTTAACTAGAAGAAGTATTTAATCCCAAGAATTTAGATAGTAATTATGAAGCTATGAGAAAGCAAGTAGTATTAGTACATCTAATAATTATCTTGTTAAGCCAAGTGGGTGTAAACTTAGAGTAAGCTTGTTTAACAAGATAAGCCTATAGAGAGACCAGTACAAGTCTACTACTTAGTTGAGTATAGATCTGGATCAGACAATTAGAAGGCTAAGCTTAGTTTGATCAAATGATGGTGGTCATTATTCTCAAGTCACTTGAGAATAGATGACTAGGTGTTGAAGAAGAGTTGTGAGTATACAAAATTAGGGAAAGCCCTAGTAAGATGAATCATCTAGCTTGATCATGATAAGTGAAGCTAGAGTATAATGAAGTATATGATATGAGTTGAATGGAGTAGTTGGAGGCATAGTGCTTTAGCCAAGCTAGTACAAGAACAACTTGTATTATGGAGAGTAGTACCATACCTATTCTGGAGGATTATTATCACTTGTGATGTATAGAGAGAACTATAATCTTGCAAGCCTTGGAATAAGTTGCAAGATGGAGTTAAGGAAGTTAATAGATGGAGTTAGCAGTAGCTACATTGATAGGTGCATCAATGGCAGTTAATTAAGAGGAGTTATATACTAGGAGTAAGAATGGAGTATTATCGGAGTGGCATGACCATGTCATCATATGATGATGGATATGGTGGAGTCAGATGATTGTCTTATTCAGGAAGATGTGATCTTTGTGAATAAGATAAGAGAGACTGATAGAATATATTTAGGAAAGGGATTCCTTATCTAAAGATAACCTTAGTGAGGTGTTAAGGTAAGGATTCTTTAGAAGCCTTAACCAAGATCATGTCAAGCCATGAACAGAATCATGTCTACCTCTTTGTTTAACATCCTAGAATAAAGAGGGTAGTAAACCAATTCCTATTTGTAGGCAACCAATGGATAGTATCTCTTAGCCAAATGAAATGTCTAAGAGATAAGTAGAATACCAGTTGAGAGTATATTGATGGAAGCCTTGTCCACCTAATTCTCTTAAACCCTAATAGAAACTTAGTCTCATAGGATCATTAAGGTCACATTAGGGGAGTGTTCTGTTGTAATTCTAAACTCTACAAAACAAGTAGAATTGGATTTGGTGAAATCACCAAATAGGGAGAACCCTGGGATTCAAATCACCATATTATAAACCCAGGATTTAAACCAACATCTAATATGGTTATTAAAAGAGGTTAAATATACATATATTCCATGACTATCACTCACCATCATAAATCATTAGCCTCTTAAACCACTACTATTACATTCTTTTAGTGGTGATACAAATCATTTCTGTAAGATTTTATTATAGGAAGTAAATCCCTAAAACCCTAAATTATATTTACTTTACTAAATAAAAGAACCCTTCATATAATTATGAATATCTTATACACAATAAGTAATACAGGGGAAATAGTTATAATTCCTTTATACAATAATATTTATAACCTACAAAATCTTTGGATATTTAAATCCCTGAAGAAATTCAAATTTAAAAAGGTTTTGTAAAAGAAGAGAAAACAGAAAATGTAATTGAAAAAGAAAAGGAATAGAAGCAGCGCAGCAGCTCGGCCCATGGCCCATCTTCCTACCTATCGGCGCGAGCAGCAGTAGCCACATTTCGCACACTCAGCCAAACCCATTAACAACAGCCCAACTTCCCTCTTCCTCTGGCTGACAAGTGGGACCGAAGGAAGGACCGCGGGTTGAGACAGAGATTTGGCTAGGGGATTCTTGCAAAAAGGGCGTTGTCGTCTACCTATCGACGTCACAAGCAGCTCGCTGGCTGGAGCTCCATCATCCGCCGCCGTTCCATGACGTAAACCTCATCTAGATTCGTGCTGCCGTCACTAGGAGGGGATAAGAACGCCACCGCAACACTCTCGCTTATCCTCATCCTCATTCCCCCTCACTCGCTCTCCATCTCTCTCTACATCTCCTCCACCAAGAACCCTAGCTCATCGAAGCTCTAGAAAGCCATCGCTCCCGAGCTCGCCTCAACCAGCTGAGGCCACTATGAAGACCGTGGTGATCTTCTTGTTCAATTGCCCCATCCCGTGGAAGCCGAAGGAGCCCCTGATGACCGGATTAGTACCTCTGTTCTCGACGTCGGCCGTCGCCAATTCCACCGCTCTTGACAACCTTCCGACTCGCCATCATGCCCTTCGGACTCGGGGTGAGTCTACCATCCTCGGGGACCCCTCCAATCACTCTATCGAGCTCCATATCGTCGTAGCGCCGTAGTCCACCATCGGTCACCGCAGTAGGTGGTCACCGGAGTAGCTCTGGTGACCAAAAGTGGGTAACGCCACCTCTATTAGGTTCGCCTCGATCTCCTCGTTCCAACGCCACACTCCATAGCCGCGCGCGCGCTCGCATCCGCCGTCGCCGGTGACCATCTAGTGGTGGTCGGCAAGGTGACGTCACGCTCGCGTCACAGCCTGCCTAGCCAGCCGGTTTGACCGGTCTTCTGCACGTGTGACCTGCCGACGTGGCCCTGACCCCACTGGTCAGTGGCTGTGGCTAGGGTATGTATCGGTATAGAAAGGTATTACATATTTAGTAAAAAGATAAATGAATATAAGTTCAAATGTAAATGATTTTTAGGAATTTAAGAAAATGATTAAATATTAGAAATTGAATATCTTTTGTTTTATAATTCAAAAAATATGTCTAATATACCAAAATTCTTATAAAACAAAATCCATATTTACAAACTTGTTTTAATTATTTTTGTGTCACTTAACTTAGTATTTATTATTTATTTAGTTTTATAAAGTGATTAAACTTATAAAAATCATATCTTATTATTTAAAAATCACAAAAATACTTATAATATACCAAAATGATCACAAAAA
Source organism: Avena eriantha (assembly GCA_910589775.1). Classification (NCBI taxonomy): domain Eukaryota; kingdom Viridiplantae; phylum Streptophyta; class Magnoliopsida; order Poales; family Poaceae; genus Avena; species Avena eriantha. The sequence goes on along the minus strand of OU342743.1, from coordinate 287,585,948 downwards.
TAAATTCTACACATAAAAAATGTCAACTCTCACTTTTGAAGTAAAATAAAAGGAAATGGTCTAATCAATCTTGTTTAAACTCTTTTATTTTGTTTTAATTCATTAAAAATATATAAACCATTACTATTGCCTTTACCATTATTTGTTTAAAGTCTAAAAATGTAATAACAAGTCAATTGATGTTAGCATAGGTAAATCCATTTTAAAATGTATCTACTAAAACTATCATCTAAAATTAAGGGTATCTTAATTTTCCTAAAAAGATTTTTACAATTATAAACTCAACAAGAATAGTATATTGTTTATCAAAAGGAGTTTATTCACTTATAAAATATAAGAATTAATAACAAAGTAATTCTATTCACTTATAACTTTAATAAAACACCACCTCATTCAAGTAATAATACTTAAATTCTAACTTTGTGGAATGTTAAGAAGTCAACCATCTACAATGTGGTGCTTTATTCAACACATGCAAATCTCCACCACTTATGCTATGATTGTTTAATGTAGTAATCTTTTCCTCTTTAATAATCTTAGATAATAAGAAAACCTTATAGTGTTAGCCTTAAGTTTAAATACTTTTTACTTTGTAAAGTAATATTTTCCTCAAAAGTTATTCTTTTAAGAAACATTAAAAGTGATCCTTGAACACTTCTTTAAAAGCTCTAATTGATTCTTAATCTTGTTTAAGAAATATTTAAGATACCGTGCTCAAATGAGTGTTTTAGTATTGCATACTGTTTGTTGTATTTACTTATTGTTTCACACACTCTCACAAGCCATAACAAGAAGCACATGTGCGAAGCTGGTACAAAAGTGCAAGACACTCCAAAGAACTCATCACAAACTCCAAACCCTAGGACAGATACGATTATTCCAGGAATTCGCGTTTATCAAATTGCATTACATTACTTATGCACCGTTGCATCTTGCTTCTTTAAACATTTGTCCTTACCAGACCAATGATGTTGTTTACAGAATTTGGATCTCCTATTGTCTTGAAGACTGTGACTGCATAATCTTGCAATCACAAAAGGCAAGTTCACAACTTGCTCATGTCCTTTGATTATTTTCTATGAAATGCTTGTAACTCAAATGTTGTCTTCACCTGCATTCCAAAAAGGTCAGAAAGCACTATTTTCATAATAATGTGATTATGGATTATTTACCAAATGGTAATAATCTATTGATACAGTTCTAGTGGTAAAGGAACATAATATCTAGGACTTAACAACCAATGTCGCCAGTGATTCTAGCGTCGTATATTACGCGTCAACCATGAGATTTGTAATAGGATGGAGAAGTCAGTTGTATCTTTTTCCTTTCATATGTAGGCAAGATGACCTTAACGTGACGCTGGGATTCCTTGTGCGGATCCAGCATATGGGTGGGCACCCTTAGGCCCCACGTTTTTGGTATCTAGATTATCTATGAGCGGCTGCCGGAGGTACAGTCGGACCTTTATGGAGCTTGCCAGGGGCATAACCGGCTCATAGAGTCTTTGGGAACTCACCAGGGTTGTAGCTTGCCCAAAAGGGGGCTTAACGGAGGTGTAGTCAGCCCCGGAGGATCATGCAGACATATGGGGTCGCGGAGAGGGCAGTGATTGGCTTGGATCTTAAGTTGGGCCTCAAACCATGGAAGTTTGAACGGGGACATACTCCCGGCTGTGCAACAAAGCTTAAGGTATCTTGTGGGAAAAGTGACGCACCTCTGTAGAGTGTAAGAATTATGACATGTTACTCCCTATTCCGGGAAGGAGCTACAAACGCGGCAGGAAAGGAACCCCACGAAGGTTCTGGTCAACCTATGAAGGCTGTCAAACATAGTTTTCAGAATAAAAGCAATCTTTGAAGAAATGTTTGCGAAAACCTGCATTGCCTACGACCTATGGTCTATGGCTGTAGAGATAGTGCATCATACACTCCTTTTAGTGAACTTGCTGAGTACGCTCGTACTCAACCGTACCTTCTTAACCCTTGCTAGGTTCTAAGTCATTGAAGACGACGTCAACATCAATTTATGCTCAAGAAACCATCATCGACAGATCAAGTTCTTCAATAAAGTTAATGAAGTCAACATATACATCAGCTGAAGTGAACACGAAGTCTCTGTTTAGATAGGAGTAGATACTCTAGCCATGGAACCTACTTTTATAGAGCATTGCACTAGCAGTAATTGCAAGCCAATTAGTTTAGATGCTAGTCTTAGTAACTAAATAGTTATGAGTTATTATTTCTGGTTCTTCTTTGTAAGAAGTTATTCTCTCTCTTTAACCTAGAGTGTTCTCTGGATATTTTGTAAAGAGTCGAGTTGTAATCTATAGTCGTGTCTTGGACCTGCTACGTTTCTGTTGTACCACTCTGAGGGATGTAATACTAGTGAACGGTGTTTCATTGGTGTTATGTCAACGACTATAGTGTACTACATCATGCAGTGGTATGCTGAGTCACCGCAGAACCTCAGGGTTGCAGATGCAGCAGCTGCTGAGATACCTGCTTTGACCATCAAAGCCCGACAAAGGAAGCAAGAGAGAGTTATTGAGCTAGTGCAAATTTCAAACCGGTAGAATGAGGAGTTACCTCGGGCTAACCCGACAAGCGAAGGTGGTTCCCGTGTCATTCATTTGGCTGGGGGTGCTCCTGCAAAATCATACGGGGCAGCATCTTCACTTGGTGCAGGCCCAAGGAGAGAAGAGGTGGTAACCTCTAGAAGAAGGAACAAGCAGATGATACCCTATGACCCGACTGTGTCCAGGAAAGGAAAAGCAGTACAGGGCAATGTTGATCGAGGAAGTGTTAGCCGAGGTGATGGCGGTCACGGGAATCTCGGCCAAGGCAATATGGGCCAGGAAACACTGGGCATGGCAATGTCGTACAGCGTAACTCAGCTGGAGCAGGACACTATCCATCACAGCAGCACCAGCGGCAGTATATACCTTGGCAGGAGCAAAGTGCGGGGCCAGCTATGCAGCATTAGTATGCTCATATGGGGAAAATAGATATAATGATGGTTATTTGGCAATGGCCAATGCCGGGTTTCCTAGGCCGGATCACTATATGATGGGAAATGCAATGGGATCTAGGCTAGGAAACAGGAAATTGCAGCCGGATGATGCAAGATTAAAGCTGGACAGAATTTATAGGTTGGAGCTAATGGAGGGACAAGGTCCTCTATGTCCTGCATGTTTCGGACCCGGCCGAGCCAAGGTATAATTACAAGCCGAGCCGGAAGGGGAGGTGCAAAGGATAAGGGACAAGAGGAAAATACCTTCTAGCTCGGCAACCCGCTTCTGCAGCTCCTTATTCTAGGCCTCCACCTCGGCTGGTAAAATATGAGTCATAAATTAACTCGGTTAAGCAAGAACAAAAAGAGCACTGGGAGGAATAAAGCAAGAACTTACATTTGTTCTTCAGCTCAAGCAACAATTTCTTGTGCTTGGTGGAGAGGGCCCTGTGCGCGAAGAGGAGTCTCTGAAACTCGGCAGTGCGCTTGTTGTTCGAGATCTGAAAGAGACAAGTATTAGTCACTAAGAAAGACAGATATTTGATGCTACTCAAGATTCGAACCGAGTAAACTCGATCCGAATCTAGGTGGCTAGATATTTGATGCTACTCAAGACTCGAACCGAGTAAACTTGATCCGAATCTAGGTGGCTGGATACTTGATTCTAAGGGAATTTCAGCTAAGTTATAATGACTCGACTACATACCTCGGTTTTTTGACTAAATGTTACCCTAGGGGTGCATACGGCCGAGTAATATCTTACTCCCCTGGAGGCTCGGGGACTAAAGGGTGTGCATTATCTATTACAAGTACAAAAGTGCAGCCAAGATATTTACCTCCATCATCTTCCCAGCCTCAGCAATAGCCTGGTTGGCAATGAACATCCTATCGCCAATCTGCGTCGGGCCAAACTTCCGGGGCACAGGATTTGCAGAGCTAACCTCGCCGTAATCAGCATTGTTGCAGTTGTTGACGTACTCAACCAGAGAGCCAAGGCTCTCACCGCTTGGAGTTCGGGTCAAGACCAAGCCTTTCCCACCAGAAGCTCTTTGGGTGGCCATCGCAGCAGCTGGGCTTGTATGCAATGTAAGTTGTCTGCCCACGGCCGAGGCAGAAGGAGAAGCACTTTTCTGCAGCATTGTGGCAATGGATGGTTGCGAGGATGCTTCCCCAGCTTTCTTCTTTGTCGCCTTGGTACCATCCCCTCCTTTCTTCTACTTGGCAGGTGGATTGGCTCACTACTGGGAGGTAGTTAGCCGAGGCTCAGTTGCCGAGGTTTGTGGAGGATGAGATTGCAAAGTTCGTTGGGATTGGGCCTATGGGCTTTACCAAGGCTGGTCTTGTGGCCAAGTCTTGGGAGACTTGGATGATGCTGGTGGTGGTTGCTGCTATTGGCTTGAAGTTGACACAGGGGCTGTTTGCAATTGGGGTTGAGATTGAATTGGTGTCGGGGTTACCGGCACCTCGGTCGAAACTGGCTCGACGTCGGTACTACCGGTGCCATGATCTTTTGTATCTTTCTCTCCAGGGCAAATGAGTCACCCCGCTGATCCGGCATGACTGTATCCTCGAGGGCACTACCTCCACCTGCACTGACGCTTTCACCCTCCTGCCGAGGTGAACTATTATCCGGCGCAGGAGGGGTGTTACCTCGAACGGGGCTGGGAGCCTGAGTATCATCATGAGGTGGGGGAGACATCATCCTAGGAATTGGAGAGGCCATGCTAGATCCACTCTAGGGAATGTTCAGAGGAGCACTGCCAAGATAAATAACAAAAATATATGAATCAGACGAGGTAGAGAGAAACAAGAAATACAGAAAGAGAGGAACAAGAAATACAGAGATAATCCGGGAGAAGAAACTTACGAGGAAACAGTGGGAGGTGCCTTTTGCTGCGGAGGCCTCTTAGTGGACCTCTTATACCTTTTCTCGGCCCTAGCAGGTTCGTCGGTGGAGCCGAGGTCGCGGCGTGCTTCTTCACCGTACCTTGGCTTCCCACGGTGATGGGAGGCACATTGTGCACCTGACTAGCCGAGTTAGCTGGGGTACAATCGGTCGGATAGGCATATGAGAGGGGCATTGGATAAAATACCTCGAGAATCTCACAATCATCCTCATCGTCATCATCCAGCCAGTCCCTTAAGACAGAAGTCTTACTAGAAGGTCGGATAGAGCTGGCGTCCGGGATAGGCATGAACTCCTTAAAGTCCGGCTCTTCCAGATCCGAGGTCTCGTGATCCTTGCCCCATTTGAGGGAAGGATTCGGGGTATCCTCGATGTTTTTCTAGACGAATTTCTGCACAAAGGAACGCTAAGAGATCAAATAAGCAAGTGTGCCGACATAGCTCATAGCTCGGCAAGTATGACTCAGGAAAAGTTACCTGGGGTACGGGGTTATCTCGGCTGAAGGGCTCCATGCCCCACTTCCATGTCTCGGTCATGTTCGTCTTGAAGATGGACTTGACTCGCTTGCGGATCTGAGCATTTGATAGCTCGACCATGGAGACACGGTTCGGATCAAGGCGGCCACTCATATGGCAGATCTTGTGGCTGCGCAGCTGAAGAGGGTAAACTCGGCTACTGATGAAAGTAGCCATCAAGTCACCGCCGCATAAGCCAGCCTCCATCAGCTCAATGATGCAATTCTCCGCCAAATTGATAAGAGGATTCTTCTTCTTCTTCAGGTCGAGGTCCCAGTTGAGATTTGTAGGGATGCCAACTGCGAAGGCAGGGAGCCGAATCATGTCAGTATCAGTGTTGTTCTTCACATAGAAGAACGTCCTCGCCCATTTCTTGCACGAGTCCAGGCATGTGATCGGGGGAAAGATTGAGCTTTTATGGGGTGAAATGCATATATCCCCACACTTGGTCAGTGATTTCTCACCAGGACGGAGATCTTTATAGGGGACTACATTGGCGCGAATTTGAAAGAACTTGGCCTAGATTTGGACGCTGGGCCAGAGGTCGAGGTACCCTTCGGTGCCAGAGTTAAAAGCGGAGAGGGAGGCTACGACATTTGCCGGGAGATGGTGAGGTTGGAGGACAAAGGTCTCAAAGAAGTCCTTGGCAGAATCGCTCACAGGAAGGCCGAAGCCACGAGCAAAGTGGGCCACGAAAACGACGAACTCACCCGCTTCGATGGTGGGGCTTTGCTCATTACCGGGGAGACGATAGGTGACCCCCGGAGGAATCCAGCACGTGTGCAACAGCTAGTCGATCTCCGCTTGGGTGACGTTGGAGCCATCCCAGGCTCCAAGCTAGAGGACGGCGCCCCCTTCCTCATGCTCATCGACGGCGACCACATCTTGTGCGACCATCTCGGTGTCGCTCCCCTCCGACGCGGTGCTTGCTCCGGGGGAGAGAGTCAATGATTGGTGTGGCGCCGTAGCGGCGGCGAAGAGCGGCGTTGTGGTGAAGCAATGGGGCGAAGAAAGCAAAGGGGAGGCACGGTCGCAAGTGCAGAGAGCAGCAGCGGCAGCGTCGCAAGGAGGAAGAAGGAAGGTTGGGAGCAGGGAAAAGTGAACCAGGGTTTCCCCCGGCTCCCCTATTTAACCGTGCCACGCGTAGAGGTAGTGGGATCGGTTGTGCATAGCGACCCCACCCTGTGTGCGTGTATTCCGTGGGGAAGATCGTGGGATCGTGCCACATGCACGGTTACACATCACATGTTCATAATGGTGCATCGTGGCTCCTGCAGTAATCGAAGAGGCACGCCACGATGTGATGGGCTGCAGTAAAAATTGACAACACGTGGCAGGAATGCTTCCACGGCCCTTAAAATGAGGCAAAGGGTAATGATTAGTTTACACGTAGGATGAGGTGAGGAGTACAAGATAAGATAAGCATCTAAGAGGAATAACCTGGATGCAACACTATGACTTGGCCAACGAGATGTATCTCGGATAGAGCCAAGAAATGTCAGATTAAATACCAAGTCATCAAGTGGTGCAGCTGAGTTAAACTCAATATAGGCCAACATATATGTATGTTGGCAGCACAGACAAAGTTTCAGATAGATTGAACCTGTTGTGGCCTTTCTAGCTAATGCTGCTAAGACCACACCAGCTTCAGGGACTAATGTTGGGGGGATGACCCCAGGTAGGGTCAAGCTGAGGTATAAGGACAAACTCCACCGAGGCATAAACCGGCTAAAGCGGGAACTGGCCGAGGTATATAAGGGTCGGCCGAGTTACGACCGGATTACCCAAATCCGGACAGCACCGGCAAGACTCGATCGACATATATGGTATGTCGACATGATGTCTAGGTTGTGTTATGGTTGCAGGTACCGTCTTGGCCGAGTCATCCGGACTGGGCCCGAGTCAGGGGTTGGCACGCTCAAGAAGGAGAGAGTCAGTCCCCAATGTCAGCGCTTTTTTCTCTCTCACGGGAATCTGAGGAGAGACAAGCGCTAAGGACAAGGGCCAGAGGAGCAGAGATAGAACAGAGGGTCACGGACGTGACAGTGCCTGACCCCAACGGTCAGACAGCGTGAACTCTGCGCCAGAAGCTGGCGGCAGAGGAAAAGAGAAAAAAAGGACACCGAACTACTATTTCGGGATAAGCATCTCGAGGAAATATTCGGGCCATGTAAGTCCTAATTGTAACCTGGACACCCCATTATAAGGTGAGCCAGGGCCTCCAAGGAGAGGGTCGGTCCATTTACACTACAGAAAAACCCTAGAGCGAGAAGAGGGTAGAAGCACTTCATCTTCTTTCTCTCTTCGTTACAGCTCAAGGAGCACTAGTATTAATCTAGGATCATAATATAAGATCTAGAGCAGGAGTAGGGGTTTTATCTCCATAGGAGAGCCTCGAACTGGGTACATCGTGTGTTGAGTTCTTGTGCTCTTCGTGTGCGGATCCACCGTACTATCCCTCCTCGGATACCACTAGTGTCCATTGGCCCCATCTTTAGCCTACACATAGCATCTGTCGTGATACCACCATGACATGGACCTCGCTGGTGGCGCCACCTAAGACCCGGCGAGATCTCTGGATCACCATTATCTTAATCTTCTGGTCCATCTAGCGGCACCAGAATGACGTGATCTTCAATGAAGTGTCTCCCTCGGTGGATAGCATCAAATGTAAGATCAAAGCAGATTATGAGTGGTTGCCTTTAGCTAGGCTGTTCTGTAGTGAGGAGTTTGGCTTTCCAGAGCCGTTGCCTTTAGGGTGATCAAGATGGCGAGTAGTTGTTTAGTTTCCTCGGAGCTGGACTGTCGTCTACTTTGCTGTTGTAACTGCCACTTGGCACTTCTTATATGTAACTGATACGTCTTCCAGGGTGTATTCGAAAATTCATCCTAGTTTCTTGTGTTTCTACATAGAATGGAATGAGAACCACAGATGAAAACGAAGAATAAATTAATGCGGTGCGGTCCAACATCACAAGCTACAATGGAATACACCATTCCATTTTGTTTTCCTTATATGATCCCTCTATCTGTGCTAAGCTAAGAGGCGACCATCGATAACTTATGACTAGAAAGGAAGAAGAAGCATGGCTGTCAGACTTGAGTATAGAAGAATGTGGCGCAAGCCCGGCAGTATCGACAGCCCACCGTCGTTGCCGCCGACGCGGCTCCGAGCTGGAGCAAGTAGTGGGCTCGAGGCTGGCGCCCCTGCCCTCGCACTGCCGTGGCTTGCTGCGTACCGTCAGGAGACGTACTTGCAACTCCCGTAACCTGCCAACAGAACAACAATGACATCATCACTGGTCAGTCCCAAACAAAAAAGCACCAAACGATGCAGCCAAGTTCAGAATCGTCGCAAACTGTGGCAAGGCTTACTGGGGTCGCTGGAGGTAATGATGCCCGTCCCCTTGAAGTCGCAGGCAGAGGCGTTGTCACCATTGGCCTGGTAGTAGGCGTTCATCGCGAACGAGGCATGAGACTGCAAGTTGTTCGGGTCGAAGCATGCGCCGCCGCTCTGTATCGCCTTGCAGTCCACATAGCCACAGGCGTAGTTGATGTTATTCTGAAGGTCTGTCCCGTTCGCACCAGTCTTGGCAACGCACCACTTCCCGCCTCCTGACGGTGAGGGCTTAGGGCTCGGGTTCGGCGATGGGTTTGGCGCAGGGCTTGGAGCTACAGACTGCAAATGAGGCAGAACAATGCACCAAGTCAGGGATTACTACTGAGTTTAAGCATCAGATTGCCAGAATAAAGACAAAGTCTTACACATGACTATAGAGTGAAACGACAAGCATTTCTCAAATAAAAACATTTACTATGTGTGAGTTTTCAGGCTCTGAATTGAGTTGTGTGCATACTACTGATGCTCTGATAACAAGTACATGTTCGAGCACCGTTCAAAACAGGGCCAGTTCAAATTGGCTTCTTTCCTAATCCTTGACACTCTAGCTGGCAGACCCAATCCGCATGCTGAAAAATATATAGTAATACAGACAGCCCCAGTCTCCTCCACATGGTTTACTTTCCCTAAGCATCAACAAAAGAAACCAGCTAATGGATGCTTCCTTCCTTTGATAGGAGAGCCTAACCCACATGCACACCACAATATTACTGCATCCAAAGCATAACAGGGTACAACAAGGCTAAGGAAATCGCCACAATAGATGTATGCGTAAGAATATATGATGTGGTGGCAGGAAGGCGATGACACCGAACAAAGCAAATCATTGTTCCAAATGTAACCTGAATCTACTGCGAGTACTCCAATAGTTAAACGATAGGTGGGCATCTCAGTAAACCATATAGAAAGTCCTACGCTACAATCTTTTCCTTTAGACTTGAGACACAAGACCACCAGAATCTTCAGCCCGCTCTCCATTGCTTTAAGGAAGCTTCCGGTAGAAAAGTTTGGAGGAGCAACCTTTTCTTTGAAGAAATAAAAATTATTCTGTTATTCGTTTCAATTCCAATGTCTGGTCCTACTGCCTCTATTAGAGTGTAGTGCTATTTGCCAACCGGGAATTGTCCGGTACCAAACTTAACGGTACATTTGCAGCGGCAACGAATAGGTAGCCAACATGTGAGCATATGGATCTTAATCAGAGTTTTGGCTGTGGTCCCCACCCAAGCGCGTCGAGAAATGCAGAGGTGCCCAAGGCTCTCACCACATGTCCACATGCGCTGCGGCTACTGGATCAGTCAAGAAAAGCAGCCCTTTGCGGCAGAATACTCTGTTTTCGACCAACTGGGATCATGCAGGGGGATCGGAGGAAAAGTCGCAAACGCAAGCAGCTGGACGAACTTTCGAGAGAGGACGGACCATGCATCATCTTTAACGATGTAGTAACGTGTGAACGGAGGACATAGCTTAGATCAGCATTCAGCAACCGTGTACAAGTGTACCGCGTGCAGCTCTGGATCATCATGGTTTCTAAATTTAGACAGTTATTAGGAACAACCTAATGATTCTTCTATGTTACTCTTTCCGCGATTGCAGAATACAAGCTTGAATATAGAAACACTGAATTTCGAAACAGCTGGAACAGTATTTTCCTAGAAAGAGATCTCTATTGAGGGTCAGGCAATTTGGCGAGGTGATGAATCTACCATCGACCAATCGTCATCCTAAAAGCTAATGCGCAACAATTTGATAAGACCGGGCTTAAAAAGACATGCAAGTAAACTAAGGTTCATTTTTCAGTCGATAATAATCAAAGCAGTACTCACCGAGCCGTCCCGGAGGAGTCCGAGGTCGTAGACTGGCGTGAAGTCCGGATTGAAGAGACCAAAATGCCTCTCGGCGATTGGCCCTGGCTTCTGGTTCTCGTCGAAGAGGGAGAAGAGGTATGTCTCGAATTTCTTGCCGGGCATGAGCGGCGTGCCCTTGCCGCTGCTGCACACCCGAATCATGCCCTCGTTGAAGTCCCTGGCCTCCTGCACCCCGACGCCGATCTGGCCGGCCTCGGCCTGCGTGGGCCAGCCGGCCTCTCCCACGGCGATGTCGACGTCGCCGTAGCCGAGCTTCTTCATGGCTGTGTAGATCGCGTCCATCTGGGCGTCGAACATGCTGGTGTAGTTGAGCTTGGTGGCCGGGTCGTAGATGCCGCTGTTGGGGCGGAAGAGCGCGTAGTTGAGCGTCTCGGGCCTGTAGCTGAAGTAGGGGTAAGGGTTCACCATGAAGGGCGACCCCGTGTCGCGGTGGAACTGGAGCATGGCCGGGAAGAGCTTCTCGTTGTACCCCGCGCGGAAGGTGGCGTTGGAGGGGATGCCGTCGGAGGGGGCGAGGATTCCGAGGTAGTGCGGCGTGGTGACGCGGACGCCCGTGAGGCCCTCAGCCTTCAGCGCCTGCGCGAGGCGGCGCATGGCGGGGAGGAGGGAGAGGATGAGGTTGGTATCGGTGGAGAGGAGAATCTCGTTGCCGGCGAGGAGGAGCGTGACGTTTGTGGCGGGGACGTAGGGGGAAAGGTTGGCCTTGATCCAGGAGCGGGCGGCGTCGAGGCCGGTGGACTTGTCGGCGAGGGCGGGGAGGGCGGAGTTGGGGAGGGAGACGGCGAGGGAGATGGGGGTGCCGGCGAAGGCGGAGATGAAGGCCGGGTTGGCGTCGAAGAGCTTGACGCGGTCGATGGTGGTCTTGGTGGCGAGGAAGGTGGCGACGGCGGTTGGGGCCGGGAGGTTGTCGGCGTTGGCGCCGTAGTTGACGCCGATTGGAAGAGACGGGGTCGCCGCCTCTGCCGCCGCCGCCGCGCCGGCGGCGAGCAGCATGAGGAGGAGGAGGAGGAGCGGCATCTTGGTGGGGCGATTGATTGCGGGAGGATTGGGTTTGATTTGCTGAAGTACTAGCAGCGGGGGTTTCGTTCAAATACTAGGTGGAGCGGACAAAAGGTCGCGTGGTGGTTACCACTACACTATTCTTATTCCACTGGTTTAATGAATTTTATTGCTCGCTTTGCTGCGGCCGCCATGTGTCCAGACCAGCTAAAAATGCTGTGCCTTTCATTTTTATTTTACTTTTCAGGTTAATATGTTGATAGGACTTCTTTATAATTTAATTTATCTTTTCATGAAATTTATTTCCACTACCTTTTTCCTTTTTTTAAACACTCTTGCTAAAAGGTCTAAGCACTCAACAGCGGGAAAAGAGTATACTAGTAACTGAAGCATGTGTTGGATGACATAATACTAATACGTATCATCCTTCTCCAAATGGAAGGAAAAAAAGATGCGATGCAACGCAAAATGCAAGTGGCTAGGCTTTGAATATTATGCAGTCGGTGAGGTGCGCGTATCGAGGGGATGGAAAAGGAAGAAAAAAGAAGAAGAATATGGCGAGTAGTTTCAGGAGAAAAAGATGACAGCTCCTGCTTCAAGAACAGAAGAAAAAGAGGACGCGCCGATTGGATTTTTCCTGCCGTTGGTTGCCGCGTACGCGTAGGCGTAGTACACGAGTACGTGCGCCGATCGCATTTTTTTTCGGAATAAAATATGGATCCTCTGGCTAATCACAGAGGTTACGATGGGCACTTACCGTTGGTTGCCGCCTAGTTCGATTGCGTGCGTTGACCTGAATTTTGACTCCGCGCCGTGGTCGGTCCGCCACTAACCGCAGGTTCAGCTGAGGTAGATGGAGATGGGGATCGTGTGGTCGGCAGACAGCGAGAGAGAGAGCGCGAGACACCGCACGCGCGCACGAACCGCGTCGTCCCCACCCGTGGGCTGCGTTGCGTGTGTCAGCCGCGCACGCCATGCCACGCAACCTACCTGGTCCCAGCACCAGCCAGCAGCTCCAATGCTAGCAAGCCACAATAGCTAGCCCAAATATGTCTGTAGCCCGCAAGGCCACGGAAGGCCTGTTGGGCAAGTTAGCATGCACACCACGGAATGGAGCCATTCCTTCCTTGCTTCCGCACTCGACTAGTTGCTTGAGGCACTACGGATTGAGATACCAGAGCCTGAATTTGCAATTACCGCACAATGCTGCAAGCATGCTGCATATGTGTTGTAAGCTAAAAAAAAAATATGACCAGAACGCATGGTAGCTTTACATAAGTCAACACGAAACTAAAAACTGTGTCTCCGTGCATAGGCAATTTGTCCAACTCAGGTTTTGCAACATATATTAGGGATATTAAAATGAGACAAACAGGAGGCCTCTCACGCTCTAAACCATTTTGGTCGTCCACCCAGCAGTTTTTGGCCATCGGATGCACCTCAAATTCTGAAATTGGGCCAAGTATCCCTAAAAAAACGCTCCTCTAGATGTCAAATTGGCTTCCAATGGTTAATTGGGCCCTGGAACGGCCCAGTACTCGGTTGGATAGTGAACAAGTGAAAAACATTGGCCAATTGAATACAGAGCGAGCAGCCGCATGCGAGGCGACACCTTGACTCAACCGACTCCGGGCTGGAGAATTCAAGATTCTTCGCCGTTGATCCGATAAATACCTTGGCGAAATCCCACGATGGCTCCTAGTCAGAGGGAGCAGGGGAGCCATGAGAGTTAGTAGGCTTCATGTTTCTTGACGTGAGGCCTGGAACGTGGCGCTGGACGCCGGGAGTGGCGGACATCAGAGCTAGTGGGGCAGGGAGTCTCAAGTCCAGGTCACCGCTGAAAGGAAATTGGGCCGCAAGTTTTCTCTACATAGGTCTGTTTCTCTCTTGATTTTTATCAAATCCACTCATTTTCTGCCACTGGAAGTTGATTGATATGCCAATATGTAAATCACGTCAGAATTTGGGAAAGAGTCATCCGTTACAGTTTGAGAAAGAAATTGAAAAACTACCATAGTGAACTTCAGTACGGATTTACAAAGAATTGCTCAGTTAATAGAAAGTCTTTTGCATGACCCCGATCTAGCTATTCCCTCTTGGCATCTAATGGTATGCTTGAATTTTAAATGAATGGATTTATTCTTTATGGAAGCCAACCAAAGAGAGGATATATAGATGTATATTCTCTGCAACTAAATTGTTGGAGATGGTACACGAAGAGTTGGTTTTCCTTAAAAATCTGACATGTTTTCATCCTTCAATAGTTCAACACCCTTTTTCCTTTGTCAAATATCGAATGTATAATTTTGTTTATATCTGGATTTTCATGCCAAATTTCTTTATAGTGTACTAATCTTGCGTTTCATTCCATTTTTTGAGACTTTGACCATATATGACAGGATTCAAATGTCGTTGCATTCCATTAAAGACTTGGTTCAGCTGCTGATTAGTGCAATGGCATAAAGAGCCAACGCAAGGTACTATTTATAGTACAATTTGCTTACATCGTTTTGTACTTAGGATGCAAGGCAGGAAGACTATGCAGTTCATCCCTAATTATGTGGAAACTAGAAAATATATTAGATATTAATTGTTAAGGTAAGCAGACACCTAATATCACTATTTGCAGCTGTAAAAACTGGAGTTCAGTGCTGATTCTCCTCAATTCGTTTCATAAAATCATGGAGTCTACTCGGATTTATTTGATCATCGAGTTCTTCATCTGACTATTTACAATGACTGTTGGCCAGGTCAGTTCCTAAATACCTCATCTAATCCGATCGTAAGTATCCATGTATATGTCGTAAGTACTAGTGCTCAAGTTAGAACCAAATCACGTGAATTCTTTTATAAATTACTCAAACTTACATGATGTTTTTATGTGTTTCATTGATAAGTATTATGTTCCTTCCAGCTTACATAGGTACTATTCTCTAACATACAATTTTTACTTTTAGTACTTTCTTCCAATAGAGTATAACTCTTCATTTTTTTCTCTTTCTTCTTTCTGCCCGTTCAATTACTTCCCCAAGCAAGTGGATGGTTATTTCTGCTACTGCAGTGCAGGTTTTATTATAGTCCTCATCATGTATAAAGAATATTGGTCTTTCAAGGATACAAGATTCTGAAATTGCTCTCTGCTTTATGGATGTATTATTCCATGGTGAGTTGCCTCACACCATCATTTGGCGCTAATTTCTAGAAAAGACGTGTGCTACCCAGAGTAGCAATTCTGTTTGGTTGCCATGCTAAATTTTAATTAAATAACTATGACTCATTAGAACATTGATTACTACCGTGTTAATCTTAGTTCCCCTAATCTCATGTACTGCCAAAAACCTGTACTAATACTAAAGGATTTTAATTTTTTTCCTGTTTGAACTCACTAATATGTGATTTAATTTAGCTAATCAGGTCAGAACTTTAGGCTGCGTTGAAAACTAAAGAGCCAACACGTATTTATCACATGTTTGTTGTTCCAATAAGAAATGTAAACTGTATATAGTTGTTCTAATAAGATGTAATAATTCAGTCTTGTTTTTCTTCTTTTGAATTTTAGTGTTTTCGTGCAGGTACATCTCTGATTCAATAACCAGTTCTCCCCTGTGTTGAATAAGAATGAACAACAGAAATAAAGTGGCAAGGCGAAGAGTAATTTGCTTATTTTGTTGCACTTTCCAAATCAAAGGTAATAACCAGTGTCCTATTAATCCTCCATCGTTTTTATGGGATATTTTATCATTTGTCATACTTTACTTCAAAATTTTATTATTTACCACATTGACCACCACATGCCAGTGACACATGGTGTGGCAAATAATAAAATTGAAAAATACACAGTGACAAATAATAAAATCCCCATCTCCATTCGACAATGGGACAGTTACCAAATACTACTACTCGAAGGTATAAGGTATCTATGCTCCGTTGATGCAACTTCCCTTTCTTCTATGCATTCCTTATTTTTTTTTCCATTATTACTATGGATGAAGAAATCTAGAGATCAACACGCTATTTATTTATACTGCTATAGATAAGTATTTTTTCTGGTGCAGCTTTGTTTCTCGGAGAGGTCAGCGAAAACGGTATCGAGGAAATGATGCAAGATCCTGTACGCGACCACATCACGGCAAAACATGTCGCCGGATGGGGAACTCAAGCGGCATGATAAACCGCAAGGCGTTTTATGCATCACTTTTCAGCCAAACATAAAGCTATCCATCCTCATGCACTAAACAAGACATAACCTACCGACATGTCTGATGTCTCAAACTACATGTGTAATGGTGTCTGCACCCAAATCGGATTGCTAGCACCTCTTTTTGCTATGCCTCAATGGTTGAACTAACTATCCAGTAAATCTGGGTGTAGTTAGAAACGTGTTAGTATCCAAATAAGTTAGTATCCTCAATGGTTCACACGCCTATCCTGTGTGCTGTTCAATACGTCGAAACATGTTAGTATCCAAATATATTTTCACCAGTTCCAAACTATATATTTTTCTAATGGATGGGCGCGGCAACACGCGCCTACATGATCTAGTATAACACTATAACAGCAACATTGCAGCAAAAGGGTTTTGCTGCTTCTTACTGCTACCTAGCCGCCGCTCTAGCGTCCGTTCTCTGAAGAAGGAGTTTGCTTCTTAGTGACCTAAGCTCAACCAATGGAACTGCCAGGAGTGATACATAGATATAGGTACAGCCAACAGTCAGCTTTGCACACACAAGGGAGTGCCTACACTTCCATCATATTCCATCAGTCGCTGCGGCGGCCACGAATCTTGTCAGCTGATCTTGTGTGTGACCCAGAAGATGGTAGCGGCGACCTCCGGCGGGGACTCAGGTGGGAACCGCCACGGTCATGTGTTGCCAGCTTCCTGTCAATACACATACACATCAGAATTCTAGTTAAACATCGTTTTTCACCTAAAAGATTATATACGTGATGTGCATGAACTGTAGACAGTCCTAGACTAATTGCCCAACTGGAATACTTATATGCAAGGTTCTGCAATATATAGGTCCCCAGACATATTCTTCGAAGCGTTGCCACGATATACTACAGTCAAGAATTATCTGGTACATAATACCATCTAATAGGATATGTTGGATACCAATTAGAGAGCTCTCAATGTAACAGTGCTCGAAAAAGAAAAAATAGAAACCATTTTCTAATATCAAAATTAGGCTGCACATTCCCAACATCTACATACTATAGGTCCAGTAGACCATAACAAACTTTAGGTCGAGGAAATGATCAGCTATTGCGAGGACAAGATCAATGCCTTAAAAGTATGCGCAGTAAAAAACTACTCCCACATTCCATAATTCTTGTCATGGCCTTAGTTCAAAATTTGAACTACAATCACAACAAGGATTATGGAATGGAGGGAGTACTAAATAAGATCAAACAGTAACCAGAACATTAACCTACTGCTAGCTGTGACCTCCGTGCTGCAATAAGGGTTAAAAGGATGAAGTTTGGAACCCTAACATGAAATAACATTATTTCATTTTATTAGCTCAATAACAACATTATTTCTGTAATACCATATCTACATTACGCAATTCACATTGAACAGTACTCAAGGAGCAGAACTTACTCATTGCAAGTATTATCAGCATCATGGCGGTCATTTCTATCATCAGGCGCATATGATCCCCTCTTCTTATTCGCACCATGCTCCTTAGACCGTCTCGGTGATTCTCCCTGGCATTCTTCCTTTCTCTTTCTGGAAGCTGAGTAGTCCTCTCGCCTTCTTGGCACAGTGGAGTATTGACAACATTAGTTCTGGAATAGCATAGCAAGATTACACTAGTCACGTTTAGCTGCAGCGAAGGAACATGACTTACTCTCTGGAACCATTATCAGCATCACGGCGGTCCTTTCTATCGTTACGAGTATATGATCCCCTCTTCTTATCATTTTCATGTTCTTTTGACTGTCTCGGTGATTTTGCACGCTCGTCCTCCATTCTCTTTCGGGAAGCTGAGTTGTCATCTCGCCTTCTTGCGAAAGTGGGGTTAAAAAGAACATCAGTTTTTGTCTAGCATAAATGCATAACAAGATTATACTTGTCACATTTAGCAGCAGTGAAGGAACATGGCTTACTCTCTGGAACCATTAGCAGCATCACGACGGTCCTTTCTATCATCCTGAGTATATGATCCCCTCTTATCGTTCTCGTGTTCTTTTGACTGTCTCGGTGATTTTGCACGGCCGTCCTCCATTCTCTTTTGGGAAGCTGAGTTGTCATCTCGCCTTCTTGGGACAGTGGGGTTAAAAGAACATTAGTTTTTGTGTAGCATAGCAAGATTACACTTGTCACATTTAGCAGCAGTGAAGGAACAGGGCTTACTCTCTGGAACCGTTCTCAGCATCACGGCAGTCCTTTCTATCGTTATGAGTATATGATCCCCTCTTCTTATCGTTCTCATGTTCTTTTGACTGTCTCGGTGATTTTGCACGGTCTTCCTCTATTCTCTTTCGGGAAGCTGAGTTGTCATCTCGCCTTCTTGGGACAGTGGGGTTAAAAAGAACATTAGTTTTTGTCTAGCGTAGCAAGATTACACTTGTCACATTTAGCAGCAGTGAAGGAACATGGCTTACTCTCTGGAACCATTAGCAGCATCACAGTGGTCCTTTCTATCGTTATGAGTATATGATCCCCTCTTCTTATCGTTCTCGTGTTCTTTTGACTGTCTCGGTGATTTTGCACGGTCGTCCTCGAATCTCTTTCGGGAAGATGAGTTGTCATCTCGCCTTCATGGGACAGTTGGGTTAAAAAAACATTAGTTTTGTGTAGCAAAGCAAGATTACACTTGTCACATTTAGCAGCAGTGAAGGAACATGGCTTACTCTCTGGAACCATTAGCAGTATCACGGCGGTCCTTTCTATCGTCATGAGTATATGATCCCCTCTTCTTATCGTTTTCGTGTTCTTTTGATTGTCTTGGTGATTTTGCACGGTGGTCTTCCATTCTCTTTCGGGAAGTTGAGCTATCATCTCTCCTTCTTGGGACAGTGGGGTATAAACAACATTAGTTTTTTTCACTGTGAAACCGTTGGGGAAACCCCTATGGTATAATTTCATATATAACTCCCAAAAGGGAAAGAGCCCAGGAACTGTACAAGTGGAAAATTACATGATATGTACAAAGGTCTATCTAAAAAGCACAAAAGAGAAAGCGAAGGAACTAAACACCAAACTAAAAGGAGTTCAAACAACATTAGTTCTGGTGTAACATTACAGGATTATACCTGTCACCAGCTGAAATAAAAGATTACACCCGACACATTTAGCAGCAGTGAAGCAACAGAACTTACTTTTTTGAACCATTATCAGTATCATGGTGGTCACTTCTATCATCAGGAGTAAATGATCCCCTCTTCTTACTATCATCATGTTCCTTCGACTGTCTCAGTGATTTTGCCCAGGGCTCCTCCTTTCTATTTCCGGGAGGGGGGTAGCCATCTCGCCTTGGGACAGTAGAGTATGAAAACCATTAGTTCTGGATTAGCATATCAAGCTAACAGCAGTCACATTTAGCAGCAGCGAAAAAACAGAGCTCACTCTCTGGAACCATTATCAGCATCACAGTGGTCCTTTCTATCGTCATGAGTATAGGATCCACTCTTATCATTCTCATGTTCTTTTGATTGTCTTGGTGATTTTGCACGGTGGTCCTCCATTCTCCTTCCGGAAGCTAAGTTGTCATCTCGCCTTCTTGGGACACTGGGGGTGTAGATGACCTTAGTTCTGGTATATCATAACAAGATTACATCTGTCACATTTAGCACAGTGAAGCGAGAGAACTTACTCGTTTGAACCATTATCAGTATCATGGTGGCCATTTCTATCATCAGGAGTAAGTGACCCCCTCGTCTTATTCTCATCATGTTCCTTCGATTGTCTTGGGAAATTTGCCCCACGCTCCTCCTTTTTATTTCCAGAGGCAGAGTAGTCATTTCGCCTTCTTGGGACAGTAGAGTATGAAAACCATTAGTTCTGGAATAGCATAACAAGCTTACACCAGTCACATTTAGCAGCAGTGAAGGAACAGAGCTTACTCATGAGTATAGGATCTCTGCTTCTTATCGTTGTCATGTTCATTTGACTGGCTTTGTGATTTTGCTTGGCGAGCCTCTTCCTTTCTCTTTGGTGAACCATTATCAGGTGATGCACACCTCCTATCAACAAAATGCAAAGTTGATACAGAGGTACAAATGACCGGAAGGGATTAATATTAACATATGATCAAAATAGCTATAAATCTAAACTATACACACAACTCATGAAATCATTTAATATCTATTAATACTAAACAGAACACAGTTTAATAATATAAACAAGAAGCACTATGATGGTACTTAAATAAAAAACATAAATGCAACCACAACTGTTTCAGAGATCCAGTTTTTTTCCGAGAAAACGCAAAGGACCATCGCATCTCATTTCATTGAACAGATAGGGTTTGTGATTACAAAACAGCATGTTTTTCTAGCCAAGAGATTATATACGCTGATGCCAATAAATTACACAACTCCAAAAGAAGGTTCTGCTGCATGATAACAGTGTCAGTATAGCATATACTCAGAATGAACCTGAGTTTAGTAGGATAACTTCAGTCTCAGTATATGCTGTAGAAAACATGTAATACGTCTATTCTGACTTGTGAGTTGTGCCTGGTAGCCGCAGTAAAGGTTAAGAAGATGAACTTTGGCACCGTGATGAGTATAACATAAGTTCTGGGAGTAGCAGATTATCCCAGTTAAATTTAGGAGCACTGAAGGAACTGAACTTACTCATTGTAACCATTGTCAGCTTCATGATGGACAATCCTATCATCAGGAGCATAAGATCTCCTGTTAACCTCTTCTGTCTGCCGTGGTGATTTCGCCTGGCACTCTTCCTTTCTCTTTGGGGAAGCAGAGTAGTCATCTTGCTTTCTTGGGTCATGAGAGTATGAAAATTGAAAACCATTAATTCCGTATAAGCATAACTAGATTGTGTCAATAACATTTAGTAATGAGGGAAGACAGCTTACTTCTCGTTACAACTATTAGCATCACATCGGTCATTTCTGTCATCAGGAGTATAGGACCTTCTCTTTTTGTCCTCATGTTCATTTGACTGTTTTGGTGATGTTGAGCGGAGCTCTTCCTTTCTCTTTGCAGAAGCAGAGTAATCATCTTGCCTTCTTGAGGACGAACTAGTAGATGGTCTGGGTGACCTCTGGCCGGCATGGGATCCCTCACCATCAGGTGTTACCAGCTTCCTGTCAACATGCACGTTGCTACTGCAAAGATACCAAAAAAAGAATGTAATTTATCATTTACTCATTTATGACGAGAGATAAATCTGAAATATGCATACAACTCATGTAACCAATCTTACACACACTTTAGTAGTACAGTGAGTTGTACAGTGGCACGGAAGAAATAATAGATGCAACCACAACCTTGTCAGAAGTCAGAATTACAGTGAAATAAGAATTTTTCTAGCCAAAAGATAATACTACCTCCGTTCCATATTAACTGTCGCAAATTTGTATACACATGTAGAGTACTTGTGTACAGCGAGGCCAATGAACTGTATACAGGCTCTACAGGAAAGTACTGAACTAATTTGTAAAGGTTCTGGTGAATGGTGTACCCACTCAGAATTAACCTGCATCTAGTAGGATATGTAGTCCTGTCAGGAAAGGAAGAGCTTACAATATAATAATGCTTGAGAAAGGAATAGTAGACATTTTCATATATTTTGGCAGATAATACAGTGGTACAGACTATGGATACGCAAGAAGGCTAAATATATCACCCATAAAATCTAATTAATATAGGTTCAGTAGACCATAGTATAGTCTAGTCGAGGAAAATTTAAGTTTGTATGCCCAGGGTTGCATGATAAACTATATGTTATATTACAAAGATGATCAGCTATTGCACACACATGATTGATGCTGTATACAGCATGTCTGAATAAGAAAAACAATAACTATCGATCTATTGCAGCCCGTAACTGATATACTGCAATAAGGGGTTGAAAGGATGAGTTCGATACAGCAATAATTATAACATCATTAGTCCTGTAATGTCATAACTAGATTATTTTGGTGACATTTAGCACAGTGAAGG
This sequence comes from Avena eriantha, assembly GCA_910589775.1. Lineage (NCBI taxonomy): Eukaryota > Viridiplantae > Streptophyta > Magnoliopsida > Poales > Poaceae > Avena > Avena eriantha. The sequence goes on along the minus strand of OU342743.1, from coordinate 287,564,111 downwards.
AACAGACTTACACTTTGGAACCATTATCAGCATCACGGCAGTCATTTCTATCATGAGGGGCATAGCATATCTGCTTTGTATCCTTATCATATTCTTTTGACTCTCCTGAGGATTTTCTCTGGCAGTCTTCCTTAATCTTTGGCGATGTAGGGTGGTCATCTTGCATTCTTGGGTCAGGAGAGTATGAACATAAGTTCTGGAATAGTCTAAGTAGATTATGCCAGTAATACTGGGTAGCAGATTAGGAAGAGAACTCACTCATTGTGGCTATGATCAGCATCACAGCAGCCCTTTCTATTATCAGGAGTATCGGATCTCCGCTTCTTACACTTGTCATATTCTTTTAGGTGACTTGGTGATTGTTCCTGATGTTCTTCTTTTCCCTTAGGGGAAGCAGAGTAATCATCTCGCCTTCTTGAGTGTGATCTTGATGATGGTCTGGGTGACCTCTGGCGGGGACAGGATCCCTCACCATCAGTTGTTGCCCGCCTCCTGTCAACGTGCACATTGTTACTATAATGGTGGATATGCACAAAAGGAATCAGTTAACCATCTACTTATTGGACAACAATGGCAATATATCTGGGCTATGCACACAAAATATGTAACCAATTCTAAATAGAACGCTCTTCAGTAATACAAATAGCATGCAACACAATGGTAATAAAAAATTCACAGATCCAACCACAACCATGTCAGTGAAACACGATACTTTTTCTCGCCAATAGGTTGTTTCTGCTCATGCCAATGAACTGTGCGCAGATGTCCTGGAGATAATTGCTGAACTCTACAAAAGAAGGTTCTGGAGCATGATATCAGTCACCATATCTATAATTTATCACCGAGTAGTAACCTGTTTCTAGTAGGATATGTTGCCCTATCAAGATGCAAGGACTTCCAACGCAATGAAGCTCAAGAAAGGCATGGTGCAAACTTCATAAATTATGACAGATACTGCGGTATAGGTTAAAATTGTGATGACAGATACAGTGTTATAGGTTACGGCCTATGGGTTCGCAAGAAGGGGCAAATGTCACACATAAAATCATAATATAGGTTCAGTACACCATAATACACTATTGGTCAAAGGATAAATAAAGTTTGAGTATGTTCCGTTGCACCACAAACTATCTGTTTTTTTAACAACTATCACATACTATCTCTTATCCTACAAATGATTGGCTATTGTATGCAAGATTGATGCTGCCCCCAGAATGTGTTGTACAATAACCTCTAAATAAGATAAAGTAACTACATCAATCTATTATGAGCTGTGACCAGCATACTGTGATAAGCGTCAAAAAGGATGAAGTATGGGATCCTAATGGAGAGTAAGTAATAATAAAAGCATTAGTACTGTACTGCTAACTAGAATTTTCCTGTCACTTTTAGCAGCAGTGAAGGAAGACGACTTACTCTTTTAAACCGATATCAGCATCACAGCAGTCGTTCCCATCATCGCGACTATACGATCGCCGCTTATTATCCATATCATGTTCTTTGGACCATCTTGGTGATTTCATCAGGCGTTCTTCCTTTCCTTTTGGTGAACTAGAATAGTCATCTTGCCTTGGAAGGAGAGTATGAACAACATTAGTTCAGGAATAGTATAACTGGATTACATCAGCCACACTTAGCAGCACAGTGGGAACAGAACCAACCCATTGTGATCATTGCCAGCTTCCCGGCAGTCATTTCTGTCAGCGTGGGTATAAGATCTCTGCTTCTTATCCTCATCATGATTTTTTGCCTGCCTCGGTGATTTTGTCCGGCACTCTTCCATTCTCTTTGGTGCCGCAGAATAGTCAGGTGTTGCCTGCCTCCTGGCCATTTACAGAACCGTTACAGAGGTACAAAGTACAAACACCGACAAACTAGCGTCACACGGTCCACCCATGCTCGAGGCCTGGACTTTGCGGAGTGTGCTCTTGGTGGTCTTAATTAAACGTTAACTGCAGTGAAGGAACAGAACTTACTCACTGGAACCATTATCAGCATCATGGCGGTCACTTCTGTCACAAGGAGTACAGGGTCCCTGCTTCTTACCCTTGTCATGTTCTTTTGACTGCCCTGATGATTTTGCCTGGCACTTTTCCTTTCTCTTTGGTGAAGCAGAGTAGTCGCCAGGCCTTCTTGGGGCAGGAGAATGTGACCTACAGTGTAGGTTAATTCACTTGAACACATATTTCGCACACTACATCATGGTGAAATATCATTCGACAAGATTCACTGAAATACCGTGATCTATCACGAACACCGTGGCGAGGAGAGCGGGAGTATGAACAAGTACGGGACCGTCCTGCAGGGAAGATAGCAACTTGTCAATTTTGCGATTTGTAGCACATGGCATACAAACAACCTTTAATATCATATCAATTTTAAACAAGAAACTTTTCTACCAGATATCAGCAGGTGTGGCCCTGACAGGAAAAGTGGAGAACTACTGTCGGGTCAAGATAGAACCAATTAAAAGTAATTGCAATTATACATCATACATAAAACTAATTGGATCATGGCTCTACCTTTTGTGTTTATATTTACTTTGGAATTCATCAAACATCACAAGATAAAATGGGCAGTTCACAGTTTCAATCAGTAAAAGAAGATTATCTGAACTTCGCAGCATTCATCAAAGCATCATGATGAAAAGGACAAGGAACAAGTGTAGCGGATAGAAATAAATCAGATTACCAAGGCGAGAAAGATGGCGCCCTTTATTATCAGAATGACCTCTGCACATAAGTGACACAAGTTAACTGAAATGAAACACAGAAGAGATTTCCAACATAGTTGATGGATATTGCATACCTGTCTCCGGTTCGTCTACGCATGTGGTCGGGCCGTCTCCGTTTCGCCGTGGCAGGAACAACATTTATCTCACGTCCACAAAGCATCTTATGGTGCATGTGACGTTGTGCCTTAGAAGCGTCACGGGAGTCCAAAAACTCAACAAAAGCAAACCCTCTTGGCTTCCTACATAGCACATATGTTGACATAATTAGATAATGCTGGATAAAAATACCCATATCATGCTATACACAGACGAAGGCACATTGATCATAACAGTTACTGCCTGACGAGTTCACGCCACAGTTTTGTATCTCAGCGAACCAACTATGATTCTTCACAAAGCACAGACAATAACTTACTAGCATTTTCACCAAAAGGGTGGCAAGCTTCCCCAAAACCAACTGAGAGTCCATGCTCCTCTAGTAGCCAACTTTCTTGTATAACTACATCTTCGTAAAACAGTTCAGTTCAAATTCTTCAAATGTTACTCATCAAAGTACTTGAAAGCAACTTCTCTTTGATATATCTTCCCATGGACGATCCAGTAAAACCATCTTCTCTTTGATAAACTAATTTTGCCAACAAATCAAATCTTGTCTTCATAGAATAACTTCTAGAACAAGACTCTATCTCATCAAGCAAATGAATAGTCAGGAGTGTTAAAGCACTCTTCGACAAGTCCAGGTATCATATTTACTTCAAGCCAATACCTCTCTGAGGATCACTTCAAAGAGTGATTCATACCAGCAGAAAACATATCCTGATCCTCAATAGGTCGATACCATATTCTGATCCTCTATAGGTTGTTAAAATTATCAGATTCGAGACTTCAATGAGTTACTAGGCTTACATCCACAAACCTTTCCTATATCTATTCTGCGACATTGATAGAGTTTGCAACAGATACAAAAAAAAGGAGAAAAAATTATATCAGTGGGTTTTATGTACTAGATAAACTAGTACATTTCCCTATCGCTGGTCTGGTTCCTCCGTGCAGTATGTCTGGGCTGTGAGTGTGGGGCCACGCAGACATTAACAATCATATTTCCATATGAGAAGAAGAAAAATACCCCAAAAGGTTGCTCTTCTTAACTCTTGAAGCACATCAGTAAAAGAAGGCGTGAAGCTTCTAAAAGCCATTGAATAAATAGCAGGTGGTTCATTAAAACTTACCCACTGTAGTAGTCTTTTGGAATGTAAAAATCCTTGATACAACCAAATTTTTGGAAAGCAGCTAGAAGATCAGAGCTGCAGGAAGTTGTGAATATCATCAGGACGGCCTAGCTAATAACCACAGACATGAAAAAAGGCCAAGTATAACTAGCAGGTGGAGGGGTTCGAATTTATGCACCTGCAGTCATGGGGGATGTTACGCACCAACAGGCTTACAGAACCTTCTTCCTTCTTTCCTCCTTGCTCACCAGAACTTCTCCTAGAAGCGCTTCGGCCCCTGCTGTCATCTCCTCCCCTGGAAGAGCTTCTCTTCCCCATTGCTCGTGGTACCTGAACATTATATGTGTCGCCACCAATCATAACTATGTGCCCACATATTTCATTCACCATGTCCAAGCATACGGCTCATGGTGTTGATAGTAAGCAATTCAAATCGGTTCTGACATTTCATCATATAATTGTATAAAAGGACGAGATCAGCAGCATCAGCATCCATAGTGCGTCTTCTGAATAACTAATAATTACCGCCACTGGGAAGATGACGACTAGCTGATTTCGGACACCAAATATGCAAGGACATCAGGATAAACTCTCGAGTGTATGTGTAAAAGATGCCCCTGATCAGCAAAGAATGGAGTTCCACACAAGGCTGTGAAGAAACTAAGAAGCATAGCAATTTCAAAAGATGGGGATAATTTTCTAATCAAAAGGGGGGCCACATTTCCGAAACAATAAACCAAATCCATCTAGGCTTCATTCAGACATTCGTACTAATCAGATGAACTGACGCGGCGGCTTAAAAACAAGACAGAATAATGAAACGCTAACCCGCGCCAAGATGAGATGGGGCGAGCGGTTCCCGTGTTCTGTGTCTCTGGTGAAGAAGCCTAATGTGGGGTGGGTGCTGGACTCCAGCACGACACGGGCCCTATCTAGTCGTAGGGCATAATATATGTTCCCGTTCCACTTCCCAGAACCCAAATAATTCGCACTGCGGAAAGAGGGAGGGAGGAGTGAAGTTACCGGGATGATTCGGCACCACCGCCGCCGCCGGCGCGGCCTATGCCGGAGTGGTGGGGATAGTTAGGGCAGGACGTACAGCGACCGGGCGGTCACGCGAGGAAGGAGGCAGAGAGCGTCAGAGAAATCAGAAAATGGTGGCAGCCGACTCGAGGTTGGCTGGGGTTTCTCTTTCATTGGGCCTTAGAGAAGAGTTATCTCCATTGTGGTCGTGGGCTTCATTTCATACCTGGGCTTACAATCAAACTTGGTCCTACCCTAAAAAAAATTGTTCTCTTTGTAAATTAAAAAAAAACTACATTCTGATCCAAATTAATGTTCTTAGATTTGGCTAGATTCGGATGTATCTAGCACTAAAATATAACTAGATACGCCAGAATCTAGAATAATCTGATAATATTAATTAGGATCGGAGTGTGACGAGGGTTTAACTCGTCAATGCCCATTGTTATGGACTTGGGTTTTGAAGAAGGAGGGAGAGTTGGAGGCATCAATCGGCTAGCAAACAAGCACATAGGGACACAAGTTTTACCTAGGTTCAGGTCTCGTAGAAGCCCCTACTCCTGTTTGTCTGCTCTTGGAATTATCGAAGGAGCGAAAGTTACAGGGATGCGCAGATGCAATCTGGCGAGGTTGTGGAAACTAGGGTTGTGATCGTCCTCCTCGCCGCCCCCTCCTAGTCTTTATATAGATAGGCTAGGTCTCAGGTAGTAGGTCGAGTCGGCTACAGATTAGGGTTCGTCCCTTCAAACTTTCTATCTTGAGTTTTGTCTTGTGCTGCAAGCAATCGAAGTCTCCATGAGTCACCCGAATCCCGTATTGGGCCTTGGTAACATCGTGGGCTTCTGCCATATCCGGACCGTATATGCTCAACTCGAGTACTTGTAGGGTATGCCCACGTCAGTAGCCCCCGAGTATCCAGTGGAATCGTAGATTGAGTGGAGACTTTATGAAGTCTTTCGAGTGCATAGCTGAATATATTTTCGAGATTTCGTGTCATAGGGATTATTGATATGCGTGCCCGATTTATCTGATGTATTGGTATCAGTTAACTATCTTAGGGCAAAACAACGCAATCTACTCAAACTTGAGTCCCCGGACTCGAATTCGGAAAAGGGCTGGCGTAATTCGACTCAAGGCCATGGAGGTCTTACAGGAGTCGAATCACAGTGTGTAAGTGTGAGCACTCAACGCGTCTATCAAGGCATACTCATCGTACCTGCAGGCACGGATATATTTCTGGTAGTGCGCAGTAGGTGCGTTGCCATGCCTTATTCAGGTCTTATCTTCACGCTGTAAGCGCGGCATCCGAATTTTTGCCATCACGGAGATGATCCGGGTGACCCAGGAGACGCAATCTCTTTGTAGGGAAAGATATGAGGCGGAGTCGCCATAGCATTCGAGTGTGGATGTTATCGACACACAGTACGATGTATGATAAAAATAATCATAGGGTGCGTGGACAGTGCTCCCTATGGGAGTAGCCCCCGAGTGCCTATTCGAGTCATAGACTCGAGTAGGGACTAAAAACATTTTGCGACTTCTGTCATATTTTGTTGCTTGCTTCAATCGAATATGCCTTCAGCGCTCCCTATAGGAGTAACCCGTAGTCCACAATCGAATCGCTGATTCGAGTGAAGGGTTTTCATGATGCTTGGAAATCTTCATAAAATTCTTCGAGTGCACGGCCAGCGCTCCTGTTAGGAGTAGCCCCTAAGTGCTTGGTTGAGTCGAAGACTCGAGCAAAGACTAAAGTAGTCAAAATGTTCTTCTGCTAGAGTTGATGACGTCAGCGCTGACGATGAGGTGACCTCAGTTGCTCGCGTGAGCGGCTTTGATGGGACGTAACGAGTAGTGGGTCCTACTTTCTGACTTGAATTTGACCGAGTGTGCATAATCTTCTGTTTTAACTCCGTCTCCTCGATTTCCACGCGTAATGGGAGTGGTGGGGGACGGTTCATGGTTTACCCTTGCCACGCGTCAATGTCAATGTGCGCCACGTGTCTGGTAGATTTTCTTCTGGCCGTTGGATATCATCTGCTAGGAGATTAAGTAGGGACACACCGTGTGGTAATTCCCCACATCTCTCTTCTTGCTCACGCTTCCTCCGCTATTGCTGTTCTTGCTGCTCCCTTGCGCACATCTTCTCCGTGGCACTAGACCAGCTGCACACCTTTCCTAGCTATTTCTTGCGCTCACATCGCCAGCACAAGATGGGCAAGAAGAAAGGAGGCTCCGTCGCCGGATCTGCGGCCGCCATTGTTGCCGCCAAGAAGAAAGGAGGCGCCACCACCACGGGCACCAGCGCCACTGGCGCTGGGAAGAAGAAGGGCGTGGGGACTCGCGTCACCAACGGGTCGTGACGCCCGTCCATCATCAAGTCTTCAGAGATGTTCACCCAGCGCCAGGACGGGGCGCTCTCCGCCACTGAGGATGACTCGCACGTGCCCGGCGACGAGGTAATCCCCAATCCTCCGGCGGTTTTTCGAGTGATGTTCCTTGCATTCATCATTCACGATCTTTCTCTTCCCCTGCATCCTTTTGTTAGGGGTCTCCTTTGCTTCTGCGGGCTTTAGCTTCATCAGCTGACCCCAATTATATCCTCCACATTGCTTGCTTCATCACTTTTTGCGAGTGCTGGCTCGGAATCGAGCCGCACTTCGGCCTCTTCAAAAAGCTCTTCAATCCCAAACGTCAATCGGCGTCCGGTTCTGTAGTCTACGACATAGGAGGTTGCGGTATCCACGTCGATTCCAATGTCACCTACGTCAATATCAAGCTCACTTCATCTTTCCAAGGTTCGCGGGAGAAGTGGTTCTACATCCGCGACCAGCAATCGGATGGAGAATACTACGGACTCGCACCTTTCAATCCAGTGGCGCCCTGCAAGCGGAGGAGGTCGTGGAAGAACACTGTGATGCCCGCCGAAGTCAAAGAAATAGAGGCTCTCTATCAGCGTGTCTGCGACCTCGAGAAGCGTATAGGCAAAGAAGTTGGCGGAGCAGAGCTTATCCGCACTTGGATGCGCCGCTGCATTTAGCCTCTTCAGGCCAGGGTGCACCCGATGTTTCGCTGGACCGGTGATGGTGATGCCACTCGCATTTCTGCGAAGGGCATCTCCTCGAGTAAAGTAGACAGGAGGTTGCGACTGCTAACCAAGTACACCGCCAGGAGGATCTCCCTGGTGATTCAGTCGTGCCTCCGTTCTGCGCCAGCAATCCTCCACCTAAGGTGAATTTCTCTTCGTAGTTTCTTTTCGATTGCTTGTAGCTGCCTTTGTATACTGATGCTTATCTTGTATTAGGACTGGGCCATGGTCGCCAATTTGCCTCCTCGACCTGAAGGAATTATTCCTCGTGAGGTAGATGAAGAAGACGAGTCGGGCTCCACCGTCCCCGTGGAGGAAGAAGAGGAAGCCCCCAAGTCCGGTGACCACGGGACTCATAAACGCTCCCACAACGAGGATTTGGATGCTTCCTCGCCGTCGATGCCAGAGGGTTCCCCTGCTGCTGCAGAGGAGCCGATCCCCGCCGTGCATGTACGCGCCATGGCTCCTCCTGCTCGGAAGAAGCTGCGGTTGCCAAAGGAGTCGTCGGATGATTCCTTCGACCTCGACAAATTTAACTGGTGAGTTTTTATATTTTGTGAATTCGTCTTGTTTTCCTTGAAATTTCCCTTCTGAAGTGACATTGGTCACATTTGTAGTCAAACGGCATCACCGTCTTCCGACGACTACCAATTTGTGAAAGAATCCGGAGTCACGGACTCCAAGAACAAGGAGGTAGCAGCATGGTCTCCTTCTCCTCCAGTGGCGGCCCACTCCGGCGCCAACTCTTCGAGTTCCCCCCACACTGGGGGCACCAGATGGTTGCACGGACACCCACTCGACAGGAATCTTCAGAGTCCCTAGAGGAACACGTAAATGTCGTTTTCTGCTAGCGGTCGAATTTTGAGCTTTGTGTTTTTTATCATTGTTGAAATTCTGTTTCTTCTAGTACAGCCTATCGTAAAGGACTCCGCTCGCCTTGCCGAGCAAATCCTTGCCATGGGTCGCCAGCATGCTATGCTGGATAACCGCCATCGTGCAATCGAAGGTTTGTGATAACACTTATCTCTTCGCTCTGCTTTTTGTACAAAAATTTGTAGACTCATGTGTTTTTCGTGCTCTGCCCTTTGCAGGTGATCATAACGAACTTCTCCGTCACGTCACCTCCCTCGAGAAGGGACTTGCTGCAGCAGAGAAGAAGCGTGATGAGGTAGTCGCCGCGCTAGAGGAGTCATAGAGGCATGAAGAAGACCCGCGCGCCTCTACCGCTGAGAGGGAGAAGTTGTTCGTAGAACATCTTTTCTCGGTTGCGAGAGCACTCTCAGGTATTTATGCTGCTTCACCTGTATTTTTCTTGATTGGTTTTTGTGTCGTTATGCTGATACTTTGTGCTCTTCGGATACCGCCGGCGTAAGCTTCGACGCCCAAACCTTGCGTCTCGCGGACGCCTTGGCTTGCGCCATGGCCGCAGTCGAGGATCGTAGTGTCTCTCTCCAAGAGACGCTCGGGAAAGCCAAAGGTGTGCTGAGCCGCCTCCGGGAGGACCTGATCCCCAAGGCCAGCTTAATCAACAACCTTGATGACTTGGTGGAATCCTTCGCTGAAGGTATTCCTATGGACTTCAAGAACTCCCAATGGTCTGTCGGCGCCACCATGGCACCCGCGATGGCGCAAGCCCATGGCATGGAGTTGGACCTCAGCGCGATCTCGAAGGCGATGCCTGTCGACGCGGATGGTCAGCATGTAGTATTTGCTCCCTTCGCTAGTATCTGCGATAAGTATGGGTCACAGCTCATCGATACAGTCGTGAAATACTCTGTGGAACTGCAGCGAGCGAAGGCGGGGAAGACTGCGGCGTTTGGGGCTACCACCGAAAAGTCAGTGGCATCAAAGACTACCACTGATTCGATGAAGCCCCCAAAGTTGAAGTCCAAGTTGAAGAAGCAGATTGCTCCTTAGTTGTCATATGTAATAATTGTAGCTTCCTTTTGGCTGAACTATGCTTTATGAGAGTGCTCCTGTTAATACTTTGCCGCGTCTGAATTCATTCACTTTTTTATCAATGTATTCTTGTTCCCGTATTTGCTTCTTACTTGATTGTAATAGGGTCCTTCGAGTGGTCCTCGCGACTCTCCTCTCACCGATGAAACTGCAGCGCAACCGCGTTCAAAGGTGGAGGAGATGTCGCTTCTCTCATGACTACGCGACCATATTAAGCAGTTGGAGCGGGAGTTGCCCATTGTCCGTGGCAACGTGGATGTGTGGAAGTCGAAGGCTAAGAAGGCCACCGCCCGCGAGAAGTACCTCCTAGACGAAGTTGCTCAGTTGAACGAGCACTTTAAATGTCAGCTCTCTATCTTCTTATCCTTTCCTTAGCCATCCGCAGCGATGCCTTGGCTTATGCTTTTGGTCTTGCTTTTGTAGTTGTTAGCGCTCATCATCCGCAAGATGAGAAGGACCGGGTGGCCATTCAAATGAATGACCTAACCCGGGAGCAACTACAAGTGGTTACTTCTGGGTGGATCACGACCGTGCCGTCGCGTTGGCGACTTTGCAGGATCGCGCGTCGCAGGTGCTTCAGTGCTTGAAGAAAGCATAGTCTTGCCTAAAGTGTATTTATCAGACGATGTTTCCGCTGGACGTTGTGCCCTCAAGCCTGTTGGCTCTTCTGGCAAAATTTTAGGATATAAGCGCGGTCCGCGAGTGCGTGCACCAACAGTTAGTCACAGGTGTGAAGGTTGCCCTGTCGGTGGTTCGACTGCATCGACCGGACGTGGATGTCATGTATGTTTCCGCTGGGCCACCGCCGCCACCAGAAGGGATGACTTGGCATATGGTGCCGCATTATCAGTCGGTTGACCGTCTAGCAGAGGATATCATCGACTTCTTTGAAGAGCAGACAAATGTTCTTCTTTTGTAGTAGTAGCGTAATTTGTATCCTGCACATAGATGTATAAGTGTTGTAAAATTCATATGATTGTGGCAGGTGTATTTGATACCCATTAATATGTGAAGAGCTCGCTAGCTTGTATGATTTTCGAGTGTGTGGTACTCTGCAGTTCCCTTTCAGTAGCCTGACGTGTATTTATCTCAGCACCTTGCCAACCTGTCAAGTGCATTGTAGCTGGGTTAGTATTTATCAAGGGTTCGATTGGTAGTGTGTCAACTACTTAGGATACTGCGATTTGTTCGTAGAATGAAAGTGTAAAGGGTGGCGCAGCGCCCAAGTGATATAGTTGCCAGAAAACAGAAAAACACAGAGTTTTGGGTCACTTAGATGTATTTATTCGCAGAATAGTACGAGGTACAATGTGTGGCTAAGTAGCATGGCTGAATAGCCTTATTTGTAAAGTAAAAACGTCTAGGGTAGTGACATGGGTATGATTACTCGGATGTTCATTATTCGCTACCCTACATTGGGTAAAAGGCCTACAACCCGTAAAGGTTCAAGACAATAGCCCAAGGAAGCAACCGGCAGAGACTTGTTATTGTATTAGGAAAGAAACCATGAACCAACATTATGTTAGTATTGTAATCACGCGTGTATGAAACCTATTCGCATACAGCTTTGAGACCCGGCCTATTATATATAGGGCGGAGACTTGTTATTATATAGCCCAAGCGAGGGTACCGAATCTTAGAGGACAACTTGTAATAGAGTATTTTTTCCAATATTCAGGCGACTTTGTCTTCATTGTTTTCCTAACATCCGACGAAATGCCTAGCGTTCTCTTTTCCGCGAAACTCCAAGTCCATCACCATGGGCATTGTCGAGATTACCCCTCGTCAATTGGCGCCGTCTATGGGAAACCTGAACGCTGGAACCACGGATTTGTCGGAACGCTCTCCACCAAGCGTCAAATCGACGAAAGCAAATCCACACCTGCCCACCCTTGTATTAGTACCCGCTGATTTCAACGGAGGATCCGATCTAATCATTAGAAGCCTCTACTTCCAAGCAGACAACATGCAGGAATCACACCCTTCGGCCCGGATCGCATCAGAACCGTCGGTGGAAAAGGCTACACCTATAGTAGTACCAGCATCGCTCGTTGGATCCTCCACAGACATCAAAGCTTAGACCGAAACAGGAAAAGAAGGTCACCAATCAATCTCACCACATGGAGCAAACCCGACAAACTCAGAACTCGAAGAAAGCAGTGAAAACGTCGACTTTGAAGAAAGGATGGCGAAAATTTATCCAGAACTACGATCTCGGAGTACCGCAAGCACACCCGCAGAAACAAAAAACAACACCGTCATGCCACATATAACACGCCACCAAGTGTACATGATCAACGGAGATACTTCAACACCACGCGACAAAAACGGTAATCCTATCATAAACCCCGATGATATTTTATCAGATGACCATGCTGGAAACCACGACAATGAAGGAGAACACTACAATGGAGGAGAACACGGAAACAGAGGAGAAATAGCAGATAATCGCATAGTTCGAGGAGGAGGCGAAGAACCACGCACAGAAGAGAGACCAGGACTTCGTCTACCAGCGTCGGCATGGCAAAAAGCAAGAGAGGCAATTTCGGGAGCAGTTCCGATGATGGCAGATGCTTCACATGAGGATCTAATGACATACCAATATTTGCTCCATCACAAGAAGAGAGACCTACTATGGATGCAAAGACAACTTGATGAAAGAAAAAGGCTAGCCGGAATCGAGTTTACGACGGGCCCAGCTAAGCTCTACCCGAGGGTCAGGAGTGTGACAGGAGCAACACCACCAAGAAGGGCCACATCTCGATTACAGAATATCCCCAAAGCAGAAAGAAGTGGAATCATCTGAGATCTCGACCTATCATTCATGGCAATCGATCAAGCAGGAAACATCAAAGCAAAAACAGCTCAGGCAGCCATTGTGGCTGCGCAAACATATCTGATCACCACCCAACCTGCACCCGACGATCTGTGCGCGACCCTCCACCGCTCAACTTTGATGAACCTCGGCATGGTAGGAGCCTCACTCATGGAAGCAGAACAAGGACTCACACAAAGGTCCCCACCCGTCACAACAGTCCTCAACAAGTAGGACACACCCGGCGATCTCGATCACCACACCAGGCGCACCTCGTAGGATCCAAGCCGCGAAGCAACACAAGGAACAAAAACACCCAGTATAGGAGCAGTGGACCCAGAGACGAAAGTCGCACCCGATGATATCAAGATGGAGATGACGAAGACGACCACGAATTATGCAGGGCCAGTTGTTTCACGCAGAGGATCCGCAAAGCCTTAGTACCGAAAGACTTTAAACTCCCACATGACCGACACAAATACGGTGGGCTCTAGGAACCCGAAGCATGGTTAGCAGATTATCTAGCCACCATCAAATTACAGGGCGGATCCACAACTACTGTGATGCAAAGTCTACAACTACACCTCACATGTGCCACAAGATCATGATTAAGGCAGTTACCCGTATATTTAATTGGTAGCTGGAACGATCTGGAAGATAAGTTCATCCGACACTTTCATTCTACATTCAAGCGACCAGCATCCTTGGAATAGTTGCGAGCGTGCAAACAAAAATCTGGAGAGTCAATAAGAGCATTCATACAGAGATGGAATATTATCAAAAACTCAGCTGAGTCCATATCCGATGAAAGGGCCATTGACACCTTCAGCGATGACCTCCGTCACCGAGAATTCATAGAAGAGCTAGGTCGGGGTGAAACCAAAGATGGTATCACAGTTGATGGAAATAGCAAACCGCTGGGCTGATGGAGAAGACGCGCTGCCTAATAAACATGCGCGATCACCCGAGGAAGATAGGGATAAACGCGACAATGACAAAAGACGAAGGAACAACGATGGGAATGCGGGACCAAGTTACGTCACAGCAGGTTTTTTGAGTGAAGGTAACAACAGAAGCAACGACAATAATGGCGGATACCATTAGAACGGAGACGACATTGGAGGAAGCTAGTCCGCATAGCGATATCAGCCAGGAGCACGAGACCCACCTATGTCCGCAATACAAATGCTAGAAGGACCCTGTAATATGCATTTTTACGTTGACTCAGTAGGCAGGCGACAATCCAATCACTTGATGAAAGACTGCCGAACATTCTTGAAGATGCAGGAGTTATACAACGCAAAGGCAGTCGAAGCAGCAACCGAGGGTACACATCCACGCCTGGTGCACTCGTTATCGATGCACCACCACTAGTAGCACCACCACACAATACAAATGATCAAAACAACGAATACCCCAGATCAAAAGGGGCAATGTCAATGATCCAGAAAGGGCGCCCACCCAACAGAATTCAGAAGCTCATCACAAGACAAATTAATATGGCAGAAACAACAACATCATCTACACCCGAATACCTCCATTGGTCAGAGCAAGAAATCACATTTAGCAGAGTTGATCATCCACTTCGGGTCCCGCGACTAGGTCACTCGGCTCTAATAGTCGAAGCACAAATTGGCGGGTTCGATATCAGCAAGGTCTTCATGGATGCAGGAAGCAGTATAAATCTGATCTACGCGAAAACGTTGAGAACAATAGGCTACCCCCTGGACAATCTCGTTCCAACAGAAACATCTTTTCACGGAATAGTACCAGGAAAAGCTGAAATCCCTTTAGGCAAAGTTTTTCTTGACGTTGTTTTTGGTTTCAAGATTAATTTCAGGCGAGAAAAACTCAAATTCGAAGTCATGGATTGGCCATCACAATATCATGCAATCTTGGGACGACCAGCTTTTGCACGGTTTATGGCGGTGCCGAATTACGCATATTTACTAATGAAAATGCCAGAACCAAAGGGAACTATCATTGTACAAGGAAGCTTCACACGTGCCGACAGTTGTGATCGGGAGTTCAACAAAAATTCTGAATCTTTCGGGATGGCAACAGAGTTTGAGCAACTCAAAAGTTCAGCAAACACACAACCTCTGGAAGTAACATGTGTCAATCTCGATCAGGCTTTTGACATGGCAAAAGACACAAAAAAGTACAGATCCACCCCGTCGACCCGACGAAAACACGTTCATGGCTTCTAACTTTGATCCCACAGAGGAAAGAGCGCTCATCGACTTCCTCCGTGAGCACTGGGAGATTTTCGCATGGCTACCTTCTGACATGCCGGGAATCCCAGGGAACTCGTTGAGCACGCATTAAATCTAGACCCAAAGGCAAAGCTGGTAAAGCAACCACTTCGATGCTTCGGAAAACCAAAACGCAAGGCCATTGGAAAAGAGCTCCATCGCCTAACTAATGCCAATTTTATCAAAGAATTAACAAAATAGGAGTGGCTCGCAAACCCAGTATGTGTTCCAAAGAAAAACTCTACAGAACTTCGGATGTGTATCGACTTTACTGCATTGAACAAACATTGCCCAAAAGATCACTTCCCATTGCCGCGAATCGACCAAATCATCGATGCAACTACAGGATGCGAATGTCTTTCTTTCTTGGATGCTTATTCAGGATACCACCAGATCAGGATGAAGGAGGAAGATCAAGAGAAAACGGCGTTTATCATGCCTTACGGCGTATTCTGCTATGCCGTTTGGCCTCAAGAACGCTGGAGCAACATATCAGCGGATGATGCAGAAGTGCCTGGGAAGCCAAATAGGTACAAACGTGCAAGTGTATATTGATGATGTCATAGTTACCATAGGTCACGGATCTATGCTGATCAAGGACCTAGAAGAAACATTCAGAAATCTCGACAGGTTTAGCATCAAACTCAAGCCGAAGAAATGTTCCTTTGGAGTTCCGACAGGACAACTCCTCGGATATTTGGTATCAGCTAGAGGAATCGAGGCTAACCCCGAAAAAATACAAGCTATCCTCACAATTAAGAAGCCAACAAATCTACGTGTGTACAGCAATTGGCGGGACGAGTGGCGACACTGAGTCGTTTTATTGCAAGATTAGGAGAAAAAGTGCTGCCATTCTATGCCCTCATGAGGAAATCAGAAAAATTCGAATGGACGGAAGAAGCTCAGCATGCCTTTGAAGATCTTAAAAGAGCACGTTCGACATCCCCTATCGTCATGTCACCAAAAGAGAAAGAACCTTTACTCCTTTATATTGCTGCCACACATCAGGTGGTCAGCACAGTCATGGTCGTAGAATGACTCGAAGAAGGGAAGACACACTGTGTGCAGAGGCCAGTATACTTCCTAAGCGAGGTTTTATCACCATCTAAACAAAGGTACCCACATTACCAAAATCTAGCATACGGGGTATTTATGAAAGCACGAAAACTACGCCACTATTTTTTAGAGCACCCGATCATAGTGGTCAACGAAGTGCCCTTGTCAAGTATCCTCAACAATCCAGAAGCAACTGGGCGTGTTTGTCTATGGGGCATCGAGTTATCCCCTAGGGATATCACTTATGAAAAGCGCAAAGCAATTAAGTCACAAGTTCTGCCAGATTTTATCACAGAGTGGACGGAGCTACAATGTGCGGATCCATGATACGTCTATTTTGCATGACTATTCTATATCATAATTTACTGTTATTTATTGATATATTTCATATTAAGAGATGATACTTATGTTATTTCATCTGTTTTTGCATGGTTGATGACTTTTGGAGGATGGACCATTGAAGTCGGGATTTTGATGGAAAAGGCACTATTTGGAGGCGAAATTTGCGAAGATCAGAAAATTCTAGAAAATACATGGAAAATCCTATTTTTCCAAAATACGAAGGATGCCAGAAGGGGGAGTAGAGATGGGCCATAGGGGGCCCACACCACCCCCTGGCGCGGGCTACCCTAGGCTGCGCCACCAGGTGGTGTGGCCACCCTAGCCTACCTCTGGCTCTCCCCTTTAGCGTATATTATCCCCACGAAACCCTAAGACTCGGAGAGCGACCACACAAAGATTCCGCCGCCTCTACGGGGTGGAAAACTGTAGAGAGAAAGAAAGAGCTCTCTGGCAGGAAGAAATCTGTCGGGGAAATTCCTTCCCGAAGAGGGGAGATTATCGCCATCAACACCACCATCAAGCTGGCCTTCATTGGGATCATCATCGTCATCTCCATCATCATCTCCACCAGCACCATCATCACCACTTCATACCGCTATAACAATTGGGTTGAATCTTGCATAGTTCTTGGGGGAAACTTTCCTAGTATTGATTACTTGTTGTAGTTGATGTTATTGAGTGGAACCATTGAATTATCGTTCATTTTCAGATTGTTACTTATCATTATTTCATCTCTGATCTTGATCCATATGATTTTTTGTGAGTAGTTCGTTTAGTTCTTGAGGACATAGGAGAAG
This sequence comes from Avena eriantha, assembly GCA_910589775.1. NCBI lineage: Eukaryota > Viridiplantae > Streptophyta > Magnoliopsida > Poales > Poaceae > Avena > Avena eriantha. The sequence continues at coordinate 287,546,816 of OU342743.1, read as the reverse complement.
TCATGTTGTTAGTAGTGGAATTGTGTTGAGAAAGATTCAATGGTTTGATAATTAAGTTGTGGTGTTATTCTTCTAGTGGTGTCATGTGTACGTCGACTACATGACACTTCATCTTTATGGGCCTAGGGAATGCATTGTGTATTTGGCTACTAATCGTAGGGGTTGCCGGAGTGACAAAAACCTACATCCTATTAAGAAACCTTTGCACAAGGGAGTGTAGGATCTCAGAGTTTAAAGCTGTGGTTAGGTTTCTATCTTACTTACTTTCTTGTACTTGCGGATGCTTGCAAGGGGTTTAATCACAAGTATGTATTAGTCCTAGGAAGGTCAGTACATTAGCACAGGTTCACCCACACAACACTTATCAAACTAAAGAAGATTAATCAACTATATAAAGCGAAAGCACTTGACGATATTCCCGTTTGTCCTCGAGAACGTTTGGTCATCTTAAGTAATACAATCGGCTTGTCCTTTGCTAAAGAAAGGATTGGGACACTTGTTGCATTTATTATTATTGTCTTTTATTTACTCGCACTTTATTTATCTGCATTATCAGAAACCCCTAAAAATCCGTTTGCTAAGTATTTACAGAGAATTCCTGCTCCAAGCCACTCGTCAACACCTTATGCTCCTCGTTGGGTTCGACACTCTTACTTATCGAAAATACTGCAATACACCCCCGATACTTGTGGGTCATCAAGACTATTTTGTGGCGCCGTTACCAAGGAGTGAAGCGCTATTGGAGAGTGGAACTGGTAAAGGAAACTTCTACTATGAGTATTGTTTATTTCTATTAGTTACTTTGTTTCAATATGGATAATTCACTTAGTTTCTTATTTTGTAATGCTACTACCACTGCTAAGGTAGTATATGAACCACCACCTGCTGAAAATGATACTTTTAAAATACCTACAAGAATTGTTGATCGTGTTATGGATAACTACTATTTAGGAGATGAAAATGATACAAGTGTGCAGGTATTACTACAGATCAAGTCAAGAAGAAGTTATTCTCATTATCACTGAAAGGAAGAGCTGAAGAATAGTACAAGCTGTTGAAGAATGGTCAAGCTCTTGAATGGGAGGAAGTAGTACCTATCTTTTATTCAAAATTTTATCCTCCTAGTGAGATTCATAAAGATCAGAATCAAATATACAGCTTTTGGCCTCTTGATGGAGAGAGTACAGCTCAAGCTTGGGGGAGATTGAAGTTATTAATGCTCAAATGTCCTATTCATGAGCTCCCCAATAATATTATTATCAATAACTTTTATGCAAGACTTTATCTTCATGATAAGGATCTATTGGATGCTTCTTGTGCTGGATCATTTACACGCATGGAAGAAGGAGCTAAATGGGATCTTTTAGACCGTATTCAAGACAATGCTGAAGCATGGAGAATGATAAAGGAAGAAAGTCAGGTATAAATTATGATTATGAGTGCATTGAATCTTTTATGGGAACTAATGACTTTCAGAATATTAGTAATGCTTATGGTCTTGATTCTCAGAGTATTGCAACTTATTTTAAGGCTTTTGCTTCTTATATTGAAATTCCTAAAAAGAAATGGAATAAAGTATCATGAGCCATATAAAAATATTCTTAATTGTGTTCCTGCAATAAATACTAAAGTTTATAATGCTAATCATGCTTTACCTAAAACTTACATTGAGAAAATGCCTTTCCTAGTTAAGATTAAGGAACATTCTATGATAGCTAGTATGGTTAATGAAAGTACAAATAAAGCTGTTGAAATTGATGAACAAATAGCTGATGAACCTAGAAAATGTTAAAGACTTTGTCACTAAATATGTAAAAGATGGACACACTATCCTCTATAAGGATACTTCTAATATTGTTTCACAAAGTAGTGTTATGAGAGCTAGTGTCCCTGTGTTTTCTGTTAGAATAAGTGATCATTGCTACAATGGTTCATGTGATAGTTATATCGTTAAATTTATGCATGATACTGAAAGTTGTTATGAGAGAGGGAAGACTGTTCTTATGCATCTCAATAATATTAAGTTTCCTCGCTTTATGCTGAAAGTCTTTATGTTGCACTTGTTTTGCCTTCCTATGCTAGCAGCCTCTGGTTTCAACAATTTATTTTCTTACAAAACTCCCTTGCATAGGAAGTGGGTTAGACTTAAACATGTGTATTTTTGCCTCTTGATGCTCCCTTTTACTTCAATTCATATTATCATGTGAGCATCATTGAAATTATCATGCCCATCTTAATGGCTATAAAGAAAGAGCTTTTTGGGAGACAACCCAATATGTTTTGCTTTCAGTTTGTTTTTTTATTCGAGTCTTGGAAGTTATTGCTTATGCAATAACCGCTCCTTATCCTTTTGTTTGGATTTTGTGTCAAGATCAAACTCTAATGAGAGAGAAGTAATATTTGGGGAAGTTGCTGTCCCAAAACAGATTTTTGTGCTTCACTATAAAAATCGTGAAAAATCCTAGAACGTCGTACTGATTTGTAAATTTTTGTGTGCATGCTCTAGATTATTATTTAACTTTCTTTAGTTTTGCACTTTTTGATTTGAGCAACAGAAGATTTTGTTTGGCGGTTCTCTATGATACACATGTACTTACTATGACAAGAACTTACCGGTAACTAAACTTGAGTAGCATGAGGAGCGGCCCTCGTATTCAAGGGACATGAGATTTCCAACTTATACTTTGTCAAGCATATACTCCATAGTTTGTTCACTTTAACCTTAATCACTTCAAGATGCTTATGATAGGGGCAATGAGAGCTGACAGCTAATAAGTACCATAATTTTTGGAAGCTCTTTATGAGACTTGAATCCCTGCTTCCTTCTATGAAGGCCTTTCTTTTACTTTTATATTGAGCATCCACCTTCTATCTTTATGCACCAATTAAGAGAGCATAGTTGTCATTCTTAGTTCTATGTGCATTGTCCCAAAACTTGTTGATTGATTTATAACTTTCATATTGCTTGTTCTTGAACTATTTGTATCTAGTCACCCTTATAAACTTTGAAGGTGTCCTATGCATTTATGTTTTGCTACTCCATGAGGGACAAGCTGAATGCCACTATGTTATGTTTTCTATATGTGAAACAAACAAACGTCTTTCAATGCATTGTTATTCATGATCTTTGTTTGTACCTTTTCATGTTACAACATAGTTGCTATGTGTTATTGTTAGAACTATATCTTTCATGCTATGTTGAAGTACTATGATCCCAGCTATCAATGTTCTACAAATACTTTGATCAAGTTTATGATGGTGCATGTCACCTCAAAAATTATTCTTTCTTTTTATCACTTACCTACTCGAGGACGAGCAGGAGTTAAGCTTGAGGATGTTGATACGTTGGAAATGTATCTATAATTTTTCATGTTCCATGCTTGTTTAGTATCTACTTTGCTTTGCTTTGTCAACACTTTGAGGTATTTTTATATGTTTTCTGGGACTAACCTATTAACAAGATGCCATAGTGCCAGTTGCCCTTGTTCTTCTGTTTTTGGTACCAGAAAAGGCAGAAAATGAATATTCTCGGAATTGGACGGGACAAAATCCAAAGTCAATATTTTACCAGGAGACACATGGAGTCCGAAGGAGAGACGAAGGGGGGCCACAAGGCGGCCACACCACCCCTCGGCGCGGGCAGCCCTAGGCCACACCAAGGCATGGTGTGGGCCCTCTGGTCGGCCATCGACCTTGCCCCTTCACCTATAAGAATCCTCCGATGCAAAAACCCTAAATCGAACAGCCTCCAGCCTGAAAAGTTCCGTAGCGCCGCCGCCACCGAAGGGGAGATTTAGGGGACATAAAATCTCTGTTCCGGCACCCTTCCAGGACGGGGAGGTGCCCCCGGAGCCATCTCCAACTATCTCCACCGACATCTCCATCGCCATTATTGATTCCCATGATGATGAGGGAGTAGTTCTTCCTCGAGGCTAAGGGTTCTACCGATAGCTATGTGTTCATCTCTCTCTCTCTATGCATGATCATATTTTGATCATGAGCTTTGTAATTGATGGCTCAATGCACGGCGCCCAGAAAAGTGCTTGGTGTGTGGTTGATGTAGAGCTCGTTGGGAACCCCAAGAGGAAGGTATGATGAGCACAGCAGCAAGTTTCCCTCAGTTATGAAACCAAGGTTTAATCGAACCAGTAGGAGCAAGGAAACACCTCAAAGGTGTTACTAGCTGAGCTTTGGCAGGGCGCACTACCGGTGCTAGTAGCAACGTGGAGACCTGCACAACACAACCACAAAACTTTGTCCCCAAATTGCGATGAGGTTGTCAATCTCACCGTGTTTTGCAGAAAACAAAGGATTAAACGTATCGAATGGAAAGAAGTGAAAGTTTGCAGAAAGTAAACACAAAACAGTAAACAGCTGTAGATTGTATGTAAAGTAAAAGAGAACCGGGATCCATAGTTCACTAGAGGTGGCTCTCCTTAGATAGATAACATGCTGGGTGAACAAATTACAGCGGGGCAATTGACAAACACCGAGAAAGCAATAATGCATATACTAATCATCTTGACTCCTTTGAGACTTGATTGGGCATTACAACATAATACATAGACCGCCATCCAACTGCATCTATGACTAATAATCCACCTTCAGGTTATCATCCGAACCCCCTCTAGTATTAAGTTGCAAGCAACAGATTATTGCTTTACAAACTGCGTGTAAAGTAAACAATACGATTGTTCTACGAACAAAGGATTGTTGTTTTCTCCCTAGTAGCAACATCACATCTAGTACCTTAGAGATTTATGTCACTTCCCCAGATTACCAGAGGCATGAACCCACTATCGAGCATAAATACTAACTCTTGGAGTTGCTAGCATCTACTTGGCCAAGATAGCTACTAACAACAGAAAGCATGCAAGATCACAAATAACAAAGACATGATAGAATCAATAATCAATCTAAAATAGCATCTCAATATCCATCGGATCCCCGCAAACACAACATGCAGAATTACAAATAGATGATCTTGATCATGAACGGAGCTCACAAAATCTAGACATGAAAGCACAAAGGAGGAGAACCAGCCATCTAGCTACTACATGGATCCGTAGTCGAAGGATGAACTACTCAGGCATCACACCGGAGGCTTGCATGGTGATGAATAAGGCCTCCAGGGTGAATTCCCCTCTTCGGCAGGGTGCCGAGAAGAGCTTCAGATCCCTCCCAATGTAGGGATGGAGATGACGGCGGCTACAGACTCTTTCGTGGATTTTTGATCGGGTACTTAGGGTTTCCATCCTGAGGGAAATATATAGGCGGAAGGAGAGGCCGAGGGGGTGCCGAGAGCGGCCACACCACCCCCTGGCACGGGCCAGGCCTGGCCGCGCGGCCAGGTGGTGTGGTGGCTCCCTGGCCCTTCTCCGTCTCGTATTCTAGCACTTGATGTCTTCTAGAAAAATAGGCACTTTGGCTTTTGTCCCGTCCAATTCCGAGAATATTCATTTTCTGACTTTCCTAGAACCAAAAACAGCAGAAAATAGGCAGCTGGCACTGTGGCTCTTATTAATAGGTTAGTCCAAGAAATCATATGAAAAGTACTCCAAAGTTGGAACAAAACACAAGAAAGTGGATAAAACCAAGCATGGAACATCAAAAATTATAGATACACTTGCAGTGTATCAACATCCCCAAGCTTAACTCCTGCTCGTCCTCGAGTAGGTAAGTGATAAAAAGAATAATTTTTGAGGTGACATGCACCATCAAAGACTTGATCAAAGTATTTGCAAAACATTCAAAGCTGGGATCATAGTACTTCAATCATAGCATGAAAGACAAAGTTCTAGCTATAAGCAAAGAAACTATGATGCAACATGAAAAGGCACAAACAAAAGATTCATGAATAACAATGCTTTGCAAGACATTTGTTTGTTTCACATAAAGAAAACATAGCATAATAGTATTCAGCTTGTCCCTCAATAGAGTAGCAAATATAAATGCATAGGACACCTTCAAAGTTCATAAGAGTGACTAGATACAATAGTTTAAAACAAGCAATATCAAAGTATGCATCAATCAACTAGTATTGGGACAATGCACATAGAACTAAGAATGGCCACTATGCTCTCAAAGTAAGTGCATAAAGATAGAAGGTGTAGACTCAATATAATGGTGGAAGAAAGGCCTTTGTAAAAGGAAGTAGGGATTCAAGTCTCATAAAGAGCTTCCAAAAATTATGGTACTTATAGCTTTCAGCTCTCATTGCCCCTATGATAAGCATCTTGAAGTGATTAAGGTTAAAGTGAACAAACTATGGTGTACATGCTTGACGAAGTATAAGTCAGAAATCTCATGTCCCTTATATACGAGGGCCGCTCCTCATGCTACTCAAGTTTAGTCACCGGTAAGTTCTTGTCATCGTAAGTACATGTGTATCATAGAGAACCGCCAACGGGGTACCCCTTGCCCGATGATACGGAAGAATCCCCATATCAAAATGACAAGGCAAGTAGACAACGAGCATCTCAGCAATCTTCTTATTTACCATGGGAATATGGTGCTTTTTTCTCTCTTTCCTCTTTTCATAATCTCTTTTTTTCTTTTTCTCTTTTTTTTTCAATATAGGACTCTTTTTTTATAAGAAGATTGCTTCATAGACAGCTCATTATGGTTACGCTGCAGGTTTCCACCATGTCAGCATGGATTAGACCAGCGGCCCAGGCGTTTCTCTAACACATATACATAACTCCATGGACTTACAAGCTCCCCTTTCATTTCACACTGACGACATCCATATACAAAAGAGCATGATATCAACTAGGTACAAGTACCAAGTGCAATGTTGAAAGCGTTCCCCATGAAAGCATGGTTCTGCTAATTCCCAACAAATAAGTGCAAGCATATACAACATAGAAGACACAATGGTTCAAGTTTATTAAGGGCAAGTAAAGTAAAGTGTGCCATCAAGTTCGTGAGAGCTTTAATCACTAGTTTTCTCATAACAAGTTTAATTTGGAAGGTAAACAAAAGCATGAATATACTTAGAATAGCATAAGCTAGTAGGTAGGTATGGTGGAATCTTTGGAATAACTTGGTTTAGGGAGTTGGATGCATGAGTGGAACTCATACTTGGTTGTGGAGGCTAGGAAAAGACTGGGAGCGACAAACTAAGAGAGCAATAATGGTCATAATCATGCAGAGCGACAAAACATCATTGATCAAAGCATAAAGTGATACTACAAGTTGAAAACTAAAGGATCATAAAGGCTATGGTGACTTGAGATAGTCATAACATGGTGTGAGCATGTCCAAGTCAACCCAAATAAAGCATCAAAGGAGAATACCACTATACTATGCTTTAATATGCTAAAACAACGCATGATTCATCAGGCACATTAAGCAATCTCAATTGTTTATAACAATTCATGCTACAGCAAAGAATACTAAGCATAAAGCCAAAGCAATATCAAGCATGGCATGACAAAGCATAGGCCACAGTCAAAAACGAGCTCTTTTTACCACATAAGTATGAACTTTCCTACTCTTTTCCAAACCAAACCAAACTATTTGAAAACCAATGTATGAAAGAGGGGGTCCAACCAATTTATTCAGCAAAATAAGAAAACCAAGCAAACGAAAAACCAAAGCGAAAACGAAAAAGAAGACGCTCCAAGAAAAACACAACTGTGCATGAAACAATAAAAATGAAGCGTTTGGAAGAAACCTGGTATTTTTATTGATGAAGAAGGGGATGCCTTGGGCATCCCCAAGCTTTGACGCTTGTACTTTTTGGATATTTCTTGGGGTAACACGCGTGGCATCCCCAAGCTTGAGCTTTAGTCCATTCTTCATCTCATTACTCATTCCTTCCATACACCTGAAATGTTTCCTTCATACAAAACTTCACACAATCTCATTAGCAACATTAGTGCACTTAAGATAAATAAGTCTTAAGTTTCAGTTCTAACACCAAATAAACTTCCATTATAACACTAGCTACTGTAGCACTTCCCTCAAAAAGCTCAATTCCCCAAAAGAACTCAAGAAGGAACCAATAAGAAGCAAATGCAGAAAATGACAGAAATCTGTCAAAACAGACCAGCAGGTAAAGACGAATTTTTTCGAAGACCTTCTGTTGCTCAAATAAAAAAGTGTTGAACTAACTAAAGTTATATAACAACCTGGTTCAGAAGCACAAAAAATTACAGCTGAATCCGATAGACAGAGCTCTCTCACGAATATTTACGGTGAAGTACAAAAATCTATTTCGGGACAGCAACTTTCTCAATCATTACTTCTCTCTCATTAGAGGTTACTTTTGGCACAAAAAGAAAATAAAAAGGATAAGGAGAGGTTATTACAGAGGTAATAACTTCCAAGACTCATCTAAAACTTTTGGGTTATCTCCCAATAAGTACTTTTCTTTAACGCCTTTAAGTTAGACATAAGAAGCAAAGAAAAAGAATCAAGTGTTCTCAAATGAAGAAGCATTAAGATCAATACCAGAAATATTTTCAACAAGGCAAGGTATATCATCCAAATAAGTTCTAGAGGGTCCTCTCTCAATGCTCTTAGGTTCACTATTCTCATCAAAAGGGTTTGCAGGAACAATCCAATCAAGATTCTTTTCTATGGCATCATGTATTGCTACTAGTTTAAAGGGTATTGGTATCTTAGGTTCCTCCCCATTAGGTTCGGTTTTGTTCATCTTTTCTCGTGTACCAACAACATAGACACATGAGCCTAGCATATTGAAACGTTCAAACACTTTCCTAGCTTCTTTGGCAACATCATAGAACTCCTTAAACAAAGTTTCTAGGATAAAATCCCTCTTTTCAGGGTCCTCTATTTCTTTATGCTTAAGAAACATTACTTGCATTAAGGGGTTGAGGTTAACAAACCTAGCTTCTAACATGTGGATTAAAGAAGCTGCAGCAATCTTATAGTTTGGAGCAAGTTCTGCAAGAGATCTATCCTCAATATCCTCATGTTTGCTAACATGATTAAAGAATTCTTCAATATTATTTTTCCCAATTATAGAACCACTACCAATCGAAAGGTCTTTCAAGGTGAAAGTAGGGATCAACATGGTGAGCTAAGGAAGAGGTGACAACTAAAGGAGACTTGATCTTTTTTTGTTTTTGAATAAGAAATCAAACTTGTAAAACTATTTTTTTTGCGTTTTTTTAAGAACAAAACAAGCAAACAAAGCAAAAAGAAACTAAGCAAAACAAAAACAACAAAGTAAAGAGATTGGTTATGAGGGACTCCCCTTGTGAAGATGTCCTTGACTCCCCGGCAACGGCGCCAGAAAATCGCTTGATGGCTCAATGCACGACGCCTAGAAAAGTGCTTGGTGCGTGGTTGATGTAGAGCTCGTTGGGAACACCAAGAGGAAGGTATGATGAGCACATCAACAAGTTTCCCTCAGTTATGAAACCAAGGTTTAATCGAACCAGTAGGAGCAAGGAAACACCTCAAAGGTGTTACTAGCTGAGCTTTGGCAGGGCGCACTACCGGTGCTAGTAGCAACGTGGAGACCTGCACAACACAACCACAGAACTTTGTCCCCAACTTGCGATGAGGTTGTCAATCTCACCGTGTTTTGCGGAAAACAAAGGATTAAACGTATTGAATGGAAAGAAGTGAAAGTTTGCAGAAAGTAAACACAAAGCAGTAAACAGTTGTAGATTGTATGTAAAGTAAAAGAGGACCGGGATCCATAGTTCACTAGAGGTGGCTCTCCTTAGATAGATAACATGCTGGGTGAACAAATTACAGCGGGGCAATTGACAAACACCGAGAAAGCAATACATGCATATACTAATCATCTTGACTCCTTTGAGATTTGATTGGGCATTACGACATAATACATAGACCGCCATCCAACTGCATCTATGACTAATAATCCACCTTCAGGTTATCATCCGAACCCCCTCCAGTATTAAGTTGTAAGCAACAGATTATTGCTTTACGAACTGCGTGTAAAGTAAACAATACGATTGTTCTATGAACAAAGGTTTGTTGTTTTCTCCCTAGTAGCAACAACACATCTAGTACCTTAGAGATTTCTGTCACTTCCCCAGATTACCAGAGGCATGAACCCACTATCGAGCATAAATACTAACTCTTGGAGTTGCTAGCATCTACTTGGCCAAGATAGCTACTAACAACAGAAAGCATGCAAGATCACAAATAACAAAGACATGATAGAATCAATAATCAATCTAAAATAGCATCTCAATATCCATCGGATCCCCGCAAACACAACATGCAGAATTACAAATAGATGATCTTGATCATGAACGGAGCTCACAAAATCTAGACATGAAAGCACAAAGGAGGAGAACCAGCCATCTAGCTACTACATGGATCCGTAGTCGAAGGATGAACTACTCAGGCATCACACCGGAGGCTTGCATGGTGATGAATAAGGCCTCCAGGGTGAATTCCCCTCTTCGGCAGGGTGCCGAGAAGAGCTTCAGATCCCTCCCAATGTAGGGATGGAGATGACGGCGGCTACAGACTCTTTCGTGGATTTTTGATCGGGTACTTAGGGTTTCCATCCTGAGGGAAATATATAGGCGGAAGGAGAGGCCGAGGGGGTGCCGAGAGCGGCCACACCACCCCCTGGCACGGGCCAGGCCTGGCCGCGCGGCCAGGTGGTGTGGTGGCTCCCTGGCCCTTCTCCGTCTCGTATTCTAGCACTTGATGTCTTCTAGAAAAATAGGCACTTTGGCTTTTGTCCCGTCCAATTCCGAGAATATTCATTTTCTGACTTTCCTAGAACCAAAAACAGCAGAAAATAGGCAGCTGGCACTGTGGCTCTTATTAATAGGTTAGTCCAAGAAATCATATGAAAAGTACTCCAAAGTTGGAACAAAACACAAGAAAGTGGATAAAACCAAGCATGGAACATCAAAAATTATAGATACACTTGCAGTGTATCAACATCCCCAAGCTTAACTCCTGCTCGTCCTCGAGTAGGTAAGTGATAAAAAGAATAATTTTTGAGGTGACATGCACCATCAAAGACTTGATCAAAGTATTTGCAAAACATTCAAAGCTGGGATCATAGTACTTCAATCATAGCATGAAAGACAAAGTTCTAGCTATAAGCAAAGAAACTATGATGCAACATGAAAAGGCACAAACAAAAGATTCATGAATAACAATGCTTTGCAAGACATTTGTTTGTTTCACATAAAGAAAACATAGCATAATAGTATTCAGCTTGTCCCTCAATAGAGTAGCAAATATAAATGCATAGGACACCTTCAAAGTTCATAAGAGTGACTAGATACAATAGTTTAAAACAAGCAATATCAAAGTATGCATCAATCAACTAGTATTGGGACAATGCACATAGAACTAAGAATGGCCACTATGCTCTCAAAGTAAGTGCATAAAGATAGAAGGTGTAGACTCAATATAATGGTGGAAGAAAGGCCTTTGTAAAAGGAAGTAGGGATTCAAGTCTCATAAAGAGCTTCCAAAAATTATGGTACTTATAGCTTTCAGCTCTCATTGCCCCTATGATAAGCATCTTGAAGTGATTAAGGTTAAAGTGAACAAACTATGGTGTACATGCTTGACGAAGTATAAGTCAGAAATCTCATGTCCCTTATATACGAGGGCCGCTCCTCATGCTACTCAAGTTTAGTCACCGGTAAGTTCTTGTCATCGTAAGTACATGTGTATCATAGAGAACCGCCAACGGGGTACCCCTTGCCCGATGATACGGAAGAATCCCCATATCAAAATGACAAGGCAAGTAGACAACGAGCATCTCAGCAATCTTCTTATTTACCATGGGAATATGGTGCTTTTTTCTCTCTTTCCTCTTTTCATAATCTCTTTTTTTCTTTTTCTCTTTTTTTTTCAATATAGGACTCTTTTTTTATAAGAAGATTGCTTCATAGACAGCTCATTATGGTTACGCTGCAGGTTTCCACCATGTCAGCATGGATTAGACCAGCGGCCCAGGCGTTTCTCTAACACATATACATAACTCCATGGACTTACAAGCTCCCCTTTCATTTCACACTGACGACATCCATATACAAAAGAGCATGATATCAACTAGGTACAAGTACCAAGTGCAATGTTGAAAGCGTTCCCCATGAAAGCATGGTTCTGCTAATTCCCAACAAATAAGTGCAAGCATATACAACATAGAAGACACAATGGTTCAAGTTTATTAAGGGCAAGTAAAGTAAAGTGTGCCATCAAGTTCGTGAGAGCTTTAATCACTAGTTTTCTCATAACAAGTTTAATTTGGAAGGTAAACAAAAGCATGAATATACTTAGAATAGCATAAGCTAGTAGGTAGGTATGGTGGAATCTTTGGAATAACTTGGTTTAGGGAGTTGGATGCATGAGTGGAACTCATACTTGGTTGTGGAGGCTAGGAAAAGACTGGGAGCGACAAACTAAGAGAGCAATAATGGTCATAATCATGCAGAGCGACAAAACATCATTGATCAAAGCATAAAGTGATACTACAAGTTGAAAACTAAAGGATCATAAAGGCTATGGTGACTTGAGATAGTCATAACATGGTGTGAGCATGTCCAAGTCAACCCAAATAAAGCATCAAAGGAGAATACCACTATACTATGCTTTAATATGCTAAAACAACGCATGATTCATCAGGCACATTAAGCAATCTCAATTGTTTATAACAATTCATGCTACAGCAAAGAATACTAAGCATAAAGCCAAAGCAATATCAAGCATGGCATGACAGAGCATAGGCCACAGTCAAAAACGAGCTCTTTTTACCACATAAGCATGAACTTTCCTACTCTTTTCCAAACCAAACCAAACTATTTGAAAACCAATGTATGAAAGAGGGGGTCCAACCAATTTATTCAGCAAAATAAGAAAACCAAGCAAACGAAAAACCAAAGCGAAAACGAAAAAGAAGACGCTCCAAGAAAAACACAACTGTGCATGAAACAATAAAAATGAAGCGTTTGGAAGAAACCTGGTATTTTTATTGATGAAGAAGGGGATGCCTTGGGCATCCCCAAGCTTTGACGCTTGTACTTTTTGGATATTTCTTGGGGTAACACGCGTGGCATCCCCAAGCTTGAGCTTTAGTCCATTCTTCATCTCATTACTCATTCCTTCCATACACCTGAAATGTTTCCTTCATACAAAACTTCACACAATCTCATTAGCAACATTAGTGCACTTAAGATAAATAAGTCTTAAGTTTCAGTTCTAACACCAAATAAACTTCCATTATAACACTAGCTACTGTAGCACTTCCCTCAAAAAGCTCAATTCCCCAAAAGAACTCAAGAAGGAACCAATAAGAAGCAAATGCAGAAAATGACAGAAATCTGTCAAAACAGACCAGCAGGTAAATACGAATTTTTTCGAAGACCTTCTGTTGCTCAAATAAAAAAGTGTTGAACTAACTAAAGTTATATAACAACCTGGTTCAGAAGCACAAAAAATTACAGCTGAATCCGATAGACAGAGCTCTCTCACGAATATTTACGGTGAAGTACAAAAATCTATTTCGGGACAGCAACTTTCTCAATCATTACTTCTCTCTCATTAGAGGTTACTTTTGGCACAAAAAGAAAATAAAAAGGATAAGGAGAGGTTATTACAGAGGTAATAACTTCCAAGACTCATCTAAAACTTTTGGGTTATCTCCCAATAAGTACTTTTCTTTAACGCCTTTAAGTTAGACATAAGAAGCAAAGAAAAAGAATCAAGTGTTCTCAAATGAAGAAGCATTAAGATCAATACCAGAAATATTTTCAACAAGGCAAGGTATATCATCCAAATAAGTTCTAGAGGGTCCTCTCTCAATGCTCTTAGGTTCACTATTCTCATCAAAAGGGTTTGCAGGAACAATCCAATCAAGATTCTTTTCTATGGCATCATGTATTGCTACTAGTTTAAAGGGTATTGGTATCTTAGGTTCCTCCCCATTAGGTTCGGTTTTGTTCATCTTTTCTCATGTACCAACAACATAGACACATGAGCCTAGCATATTGAAACGTTCAAACACTTTCCTAGCTTCTTTGGCAACATCATAGAACTCCTTAAACAAAGTTTCTAGGATAAAATCCCTCTTTTCAGGGTCCTCTATTTCTTTATGCTTAAGAAACATTACTTGCATTAAGGGGTTGAGGTTAACAAACCTAGCTTCTAACATGTGGATTAAAGAAGCTGCAGCAATCTTATAGTTTGGAGCAAGTTCTGCAAGAGATCTATCCTCAATATCCTCATGTTTGCTAACATGATTAAAGAATTCTTCAATATTATTTTTCCCAATTATAGAACCACTACCAATCGAAAGGTCTTTCAAGGTGAAAGTAGGGATCAACATGGTGAGCTAAGGAAGAGGTGACAACTAAAGGAGACTTGATCTTTTTTTGTTTTTGAATAAGAAATCAAACTTGTAAAACTATTTTTTTTGCGTTTTTTTAAGAACAAAACAAGCAAACAAAGCAAAAAGAAACTAAGCAAAACAAAAACAACAAAGTAAAGAGATTGGTTATGAGGGACTCCCCTTGTGAAGATGTCCTTGACTCCCCGGCAACGGCGCCAGAAAATCGCTTGATGGCTCAATGCACGACGCCTAGAAAAGTGCTTGGTGCGTGGTTGATGTAGAGCTCGTTGGGAACACCAAGAGGAAGGTATGATGAGCACATCAACAAGTTTCCCTCAGTTATGAAACCAAGGTTTAATCGAACCAGTAGGAGCAAGGAAACACCTCAAAGGTGTTACTAGCTGAGCTTTGGCAGGGCGCACTACCGGTGCTAGTAGCAACGTGGAGACCTGCACAACACAACCACAGAACTTTGTCCCCAACTTGCGATGAGGTTGTCAATCTCACCGTGTTTTGCGGAAAACAAAGGATTAAACGTATTGAATGGAAAGAAGTGAAAGTTTGCAGAAAGTAAACACAAAGCAGTAAACAGTTGTAGATTGTATGTAAAGTAAAAGAGGACCGGGATCCATAGTTCACTAGAGGTGGCTCTCCTTAGATAGATAACATGCTGGGTGAACAAATTACAGCGGGGCAATTGACAAACACCGAGAAAGCAATACATGCATATACTAATCATCTTGACTCCTTTGAGATTTGATTGGGCATTACGACATAATACATAGACCGCCATCCAACTGCATCTATGACTAATAATCCACCTTCAGGTTATCATCCGAACCCCCTCCAGTATTAAGTTGTAAGCAACAGATTATTGCTTTACGAACTGCGTGTAAAGTAAACAATACGATTGTTCTATGAACAAAGGTTTGTTGTTTTCTCCCTAGTAGCAACAACACATCTAGTACCTTAGAGATTTCTGTCACTTCCCCAGATTACCAGAGGCATGAACCCACTATCGAGCATAAATACTAACTCTTGGAGTTGCTAGCATCTACTTGGCCAAGATAGCTACTAACAACAGAAAGCATGCAAGATCACAAATAACAAAGACATGATAGAATCAATAATCAATCTAAAATAGCATCTCAATATCCATCGGATCCCCGCAAACACAACATGCAGAATTACAAATAGATGATCTTGATCATGAACGGAGCTCACAAAATCTAGACATGAAAGCACAAAGGAGGAGAACCAGCCATCTAGCTACTACATGGATCCGTAGTCGAAGGATGAACTACTCAGGCATCACACCGGAGGCTTGCATGGTGATGAATAAGGCCTCCAGGGTGAATTCCCCTCTTCGGCAGGGTGCCGAGAAGAGCTTCAGATCCCTCCCAATGTAGGGATGGAGATGACGGCGGCTACAGACTCTTTCGTGGATTTTTGATCGGGTACTTAGGGTTTCCATCCTGAGGGAAATATATAGGCGGAAGGAGAGGCCGAGGGGGTGCCGAGAGCGGCCACACCACCCCCTGGCACGGGCCAGGCCTGGCCGCGCGGCCAGGTGGTGTGGTGGCTCCCTGGCCCTTCTCCGTCTCGTATTCTAGCACTTGATGTCTTCTAGAAAAATAGGCACTTTGGCTTTTGTCCCGTCCAATTCCGAGAATATTCATTTTCTGACTTTCCTAGAACCAAAAACAGCAGAAAATAGGCAGCTGGCACTGTGGCTCTTATTAATAGGTTAGTCCAAGAAATCATATGAAAAGTACTCCAAAGTTGGAACAAAACACAAGAAAGTGGATAAAACCAAGCATGGAACATCAAAAATTATAGATACACTTGCAGTGTATCAACATCCCCAAGCTTAACTCCTGCTCGTCCTCGAGTAGGTAAGTGATAAAAAGAATAATTTTTGAGGTGACATGCACCATCAAAGACTTGATCAAAGTATTTGCAAAACATTCAAAGCTGGGATCATAGTACTTCAATCATAGCATGAAAGACAAAGTTCTAGCTATAAGCAAAGAAACTATGATGCAACATGAAAAGGCACAAACAAAAGATTCATGAATAACAATGCTTTGCAAGACATTTGTTTGTTTCACATAAAGAAAACATAGCATAATAGTATTCAGCTTGTCCCTCAATAGAGTAGCAAATATAAATGCATAGGACACCTTCAAAGTTCATAAGAGTGACTAGATACAATAGTTTAAAACAAGCAATATCAAAGTATGCATCAATCAACTAGTATTGGGACAATGCACATAGAACTAAGAATGGCCACTATGCTCTCAAAGTAAGTGCATAAAGATAGAAGGTGTAGACTCAATATAATGGTGGAAGAAAGGCCTTTGTAAAAGGAAGTAGGGATTCAAGTCTCATAAAGAGCTTCCAAAAATTATGGTACTTATAGCTTTCAGCTCTCATTGCCCCTATGATAAGCATCTTGAAGTGATTAAGGTTAAAGTGAACAAACTATGGTGTACATGCTTGACGAAGTATAAGTCAGAAATCTCATGTCCCTTATATACGAGGGCCGCTCCTCATGCTACTCAAGTTTAGTCACCGGTAAGTTCTTGTCATCGTAAGTACATGTGTATCATAGAGAACCGCCAACGGGGTACCCCTTGCCCGATGATACGGAAGAATCCCCATATCAAAATGACAAGGCAAGTAGACAACGAGCATCTCAGCAATCTTCTTATTTACCATGGGAATATGGTGCTTTTTTCTCTCTTTCCTCTTTTCATAATCTCTTTTTTTCTTTTTCTCTTTTTTTTTCAATATAGGACTCTTTTTTTATAAGAAGATTGCTTCATAGACAGCTCATTATGGTTACGCTGCAGGTTTCCACCATGTCAGCATGGATTAGACCAGCGGCCCAGGCGTTTCTCTAACACATATACATAACTCCATGGACTTACAAGCTCCCCTTTCATTTCACACTGACGACATCCATATACAAAAGAGCATGATATCAACTAGGTACAAGTACCAAGTGCAATGTTGAAAGCGTTCCCCATGAAAGCATGGTTCTGCTAATTCCCAACAAATAAGTGCAAGCATATACAACATAGAAGACACAATGGTTCAAGTTTATTAAGGGCAAGTAAAGTAAAGTGTGCCATCAAGTTCGTGAGAGCTTTAATCACTAGTTTTCTCATAACAAGTTTAATTTGGAAGGTAAACAAAAGCATGAATATACTTAGAATAGCATAAGCTAGTAGGTAGGTATGGTGGAATCTTTGGAATAACTTGGTTTAGGGAGTTGGATGCATGAGTGGAACTCATACTTGGTTGTGGAGGCTAGGAAAAGACTGGGAGCGACAAACTAAGAGAGCAATAATGGTCATAATCATGCAGAGCGACAAAACATCATTGATCAAAGCATAAAGTGATACTACAAGTTGAAAACTAAAGGATCATAAAGGCTATGGTGACTTGAGATAGTCATAACATGGTGTGAGCATGTCCAAGTCAACCCAAATAAAGCATCAAAGGAGAATACCACTATACTATGCTTTAATATGCTAAAACAACGCATGATTCATCAGGCACATTAAGCAATCTCAATTGTTTATAACAATTCATGCTACAGCAAAGAATACTAAGCATAAAGCCAAAACAATATCAAGCATGGCATGACAGAGCATAGGCCACAGTCAAAAACGAGCTCTTTTTACCACATAAGCATGAACTTTCCTACTCTTTTCCAAACCAAACCAAACTATTTGCAAACCAGATTATTATTTAACTTTCGTTAGTTTTGCACTTTTTGATTTGAGAAACAAAAGATTTTCGAAAAAATTGATCTTTACCTGCTAGTCTGTTTTGACAGATTTTCGCCACTCTTGCATTTGCCTCTTAAATCGATTTCCTTTTTGAATTCCTTTTGGGCTTTTGGAAGGAGTTGTTTTAGTAGATTATGTTTTGATGGATTTCAGTTGAAATTGAACTTAAAGGTTTATTACCTTGCATACACTAATGTTGCTAATGAGAATTGTGTGAAGTTTTGTGTGAAAGAAATTTCCAAGTTGTAGGAGAAAATTGTGTAATAAGATGGTGAAGGGTTAAATGACTCAAACAATATGTTTAAAAAGATGAAGATATTGATGTTATTCAATCAGTGACTCTAGAAGAATTTATTAAATACCAAGTTCAGGGACCTGCAGAGTCCGTTTTCGAATAGGTAACAGTTCTGGTAAGAAAAGGTCCGCGAAAAATCTGTTAATTTATATTTTTGCAGTTTTTATCTAACAAGGAAAGCAATGAGAAGAAAGAGGGACGAAAACGGAGCCCGGGTGGCTCACACCACCCCGTGGCGCGGGCCCACATGGCCGTGCCACCAGGGGGTGTGGCCACCCCGGAGCCCGTCTCTGACCCGTTTTCTCCCAGTACTTTCCTTTTGTTGTAAAAATTCATAATATATAATCCCCCAGATCCTCCGGGGTTCGTATATCATGTTCTTGTGTGTTTTCATTTCGATCTGTTTCTGCTAGGAACTATTCTTAAAGTTTAGAAGCACAATGGTCTCCGCCAACGATAAGGGCAAGGAGCCTGTGGAGGAGGATCTCCAAGACCTTGAGCAGGAGGAGGAGGTCGAGAGTGAAGTTGAAGAGGAGGCAAAGGAAGACCAGCATCCGCACACCAGCACCACCATTGCAAGAGTTGGAGTGGTGGCAAACCCTGCCAGGTTCAAAAGGACTGCACGGATATCCACTGGAGGGAAGACTCCGCGCCATTGCTTGGCTTCATGGTCACCTTCTCCACGCACCAAGAATCCCTTCCATACCCTTATACATGAGCATCAATTCCAAAATGTTCCCAAGGAAAAATTACCCTCCAATTGGGATATGCCTCATTCTAACCATGCAGGAAAAGAATACATCAAGGAGGAAGAATGGGGAAAGAATCGCAAGAGCTGGGATTCACAACCCGACATGACCATGAACCGCATTGAGCACAACTCGGAGTTGATTCGTACTCTCACATTAAAGATTGAGGATTTGAGGAAATTGATTGAAAAGCTCATCGAGAGAACACCACCACCACCGAAGAAGTAATTCGTCATCAGGTTTTGGCATCCCCTTGGTTTGTTCCAAGCTTGGGGGAGTGCCGCGGTATCACGTCACTATCTTTTATCTTTTTACCTTTTTAGTAGAGTCATATCATGAATAGAGAAGTTATCATGTAGGATGGTTTGCATTGTGGAAGTGTCTCCCCTCTCGTTAGATATCTATGTATCCCTTGGTGTGAGTTGTCGTTATGTAATATTAATGAGAAGTTCTATCATTTACTTTTTTACACATCTTATATTAGTTTTCAATTTCTGTTATATGATTGATCTTGTTGTTAGTATTGGTATCACTTTGTTATCATTAAGTAAATTTAGTTGGTTTTGGCAAACCTGGCTCGGTCAGTAGCAACACTATTATGAAAATTGAATGAAAAAGATAAAAATGCTCTTAAGAAATATAATTTCATCATCTTTCTTTCTTGTTTGGTTCATAAGCTTAGTATTCTCTAGTTAAGATCTTTTGTGCTTCCAAGGAAGATTGCATGTTTGTTTTTATCACTTGATTTTTTTTGTTTCCTTCAACTCTTATGCTTGCTACCCAGCCTTGCTAGCCTAAAACCTATACTAAGAGGGAATGCTTCTCGTGCATCCAATCCTTAAACCAAAACCTATGCCATTTGTGGCCACCATACCTACCTATTAGCATTATTGCTATTCCTAGTAAATTCATGTTTTTATCTACCTTCCGAATTAAACTTGTTATGTGAAAATTATTGATTAAAGCTCCCATGAACTTGATGGCACACTTTACTTTCTTGCACTTAATAAACTTGAACCATTATGCCCATCTATGTTGTGTATATGCTTGCTCTTTGTAAGTTGTGAATTAGCAGAACCATGATATCATGGGGAACGCTTTCAACATTGCACTTTATTTAGTTGATATCATGTTCTTTTGCTTATGGATTCCGGCGGTGTGAAATTAAAGGGGAGCTTGTAAGGCTCATGGAGTTCGTATATGTGTTAGAGAAACGCCTGGGCGACTGGTCTAAGCCATGCCTAATCATGGCGGAAACCTGCAGCGTAACCATAGTGAGATATCTATGAAGCATCCCTTATATAAAAAAACCCTATGCAAATAGGAAAGAAAAAAAGAGAAAAAGGAGACCTATGCAAATAGGAAATAAAAGGATTGCTGAGATGCTCATTGTCTGCTTGCCTTGTCATTTTGATATGGGTAATCTTCCGTATCATCGGGCAAGGGGTACCCCGTTGATGGTTCTCTATGATACACATGTACTTACAATGATAAGAACTTACCTGTGTCTAAACTTGAGTAGCATGATGAACGGTACTCGTAAGTAAGGGGCATGAGATTTTTAGCTTATAACTTGTCAAGCATATCCTCATATTTGTTCACTTTAACCTTAATCACCTAAAGATGCTTATGATAGGGGCAATGAGAGCTACAAGCTAATAAGTACCATAATTTTTGGAAGCTCTTTATGAAACTTGAAATCCCTGCTTCCCTCTGCGAAGGGCCTATCTTTTACTTTTTAGTTGAGCCAGTAAACCTATTCCTTTCTTTCTCAGCAAGTAATTTGAGTTGTTGTGTTTCATTCATTCATATGATCATTTATTCAATCATGTTTCTTATGTTCTTTGTTTTGCACATTGCTCTTATCTTAGTGAGTATTACTTTGAAAGCTATCATTGAAAACCCCATTATGTTTGAACTCCTACAAATTGTTAACTATTCTTTGACCAAGAGCAAAGTTTGCCATTAACAATTATGATTTACTTTATGTATATTTATTGTGTTTCCTTTACTTATTACAAGTTAAGTTACATAATAGTGAGTTGTCTTCTATTATGATTTGTGTATTGATGAATGTGATGCTTCTTGTCCGTATTATTTTATCGACTCTTCATAAACCTAAGGTCATGTTGCGCTCAGTTTTCGCCTGGCGACAAGCGAAGCTAAGCTTGGGGGGAGTTGATACGTCCATTTTGCATCACTATTCTATATCATAATTTACTGTTATTCATTGATATATTTCATATTAAGAGATGATACTTATATTATTTCATCTGTTTTTGCATGGTTGATGACTTTTGGAGGATGGACCGCTGAAGTCAAGATTCTGATGGAAAAGACACTGTTTGGACGCGAAATTCGCGAATATCAGAAAATTCCAGAAAATACATGGAAAATCCTATTTTTCCAGAAGACGAAGGATGCCAGAAGGGGGAGCAGAGATGGGCCACAGGGGGCCCACACCACCCCCTGGTGAGGGCTACCCTAGGCCG
The DNA here is from genome assembly GCA_910589775.1 of Avena eriantha. NCBI lineage: Eukaryota > Viridiplantae > Streptophyta > Magnoliopsida > Poales > Poaceae > Avena > Avena eriantha. Next base: position 287,525,169 of record OU342743.1, on the reverse strand, counting down.
CGCCACCAGGTGGTGTGGCCGCCCTGGACCACCTTTGGCTCTCCCTTTGTCGTATATTATCCCCACGAAACCCTGAGACTCGAGGTGCGACCACAAAAAGATTCTGCCGCCTCTGCGGGGCGGAAAACTACAGAGAGAGAAAGATCTCTCCGGTAGGCAGAAATCTGCGGAGGAAATTCCTTCCCTGAGAGGGGAGATCGTCGCCATCAACACCATGATCAAGCTGGACTTCATAGAGATCATCATCATCATCTCCATCATCATCTCCACTAGCACCATCATCACCACTTCATACCGCTGTAACAATTGGGTTGAATCTTGCATAGTTCTTGGGGAAACTTTCCTAGTATTGATTAGTTGTTGAACTTGATGCTATTGAGTGGAACCATTGAATTATCATTCATGTTCAGATTGTTACTTATCATTATTTCATCTCTGATCTTGATCCATATGATGTCTTGTGGTAGCTCGTTTAGTTCTTGAGGACATGGGGAGAAGTCATGTTGTTAGTAGTGGAATTGTGTTGAGAAAGATTCAATGGTTTGATAATTAAGTTGTGGTGTTATTATTCTAGTGGTGTCATCTGAACGTCGACTACATGACACTTCACCTTTATGGGCCTAGGGGAATGCATTGTATATTTGGCTACTAATCGTAGGGGTTGCCGGAGTGACAGAAACCTAAACCCCCGTTAGGAAACCTTTGCACAAGGGAGTGTAGGATCTCAGAGTTTAAATCTGTGGTTAGGTTTCTATCTTAATTACTTTCTTGTACTTGCAGATGCTTGCAAGGGGTTTAATCACAAGTATGTATTAGTCCTAGGAAGGCCAGTACATTAGCACAGGTTCACCCACACAACACTTATCAAACTAAAGAAGATTAATCAACTATATGAAGCGAAAGCACTTGACGATATTCCCGTGTGTCCTCGAGAACGTTTGGTCATCTTAAGTAATACAACCGGCTTGTCCTTTGATAAAGAAAGGATTGGGCCACTTGCTACATTTATTATTATTGTCTTTTATTTACTCGCACTTTATTTATCTGCATTATCGAAAACCCCTAAAAATCCGTTTGCTAAGTATTTACAGAGAATTCCTGCTCCAAGCCACTCGTCAACACCTTCTGCTCCTCGTTGGATTCGACACTCTTACTTATCGAAAATACCGCGATACACCCCCTATACTTGTGGGTCATCAGTCCACCAGACCTTTCTAGTACCTGGACAATGTATTTTGATGAATCAAAAAGAACAGAGGGAGCGGGAGCAGGAGTCGTATTAATATCACCTCAAGGAGACAAAATGCGCTACATTCTTCGAATGAGCTTTACAAACGCATCCAATAACGAAGCAAAATATGAGGCCCTGTTGCACGGCATGCGGATGGCCAAAGCTTGCGGTGCAACTCGCCTAAAAATCTTTGGAGATTCCAATCTTGTAGCGCAACAAGCAATGAACAAGTGTGATGCTGTTAGCAAAAACATGATTGCTTATCGCGACCTATACAACATCATGGAGACTCAATTTGATGGATGTGAAGTATCACATATAGGAAGAGCAAGCAATGAGGAAGCCGAAAATTTAGCAAACATCGGGTCATTATGTTTGCCAATACCACCAGGTGTTTTTGGGAAGAAATAATGGAGCGATCACTCAAAGCAAAAAAAGTCTCCGAGGTTGTAGCACCAAGAACAGGGAAAAAGAAACATCCGCAAAAAGAGTTGGGGGCTGATACGTCCATTTTGCATCACTATTCTATGTCCTAATTCACTATTATTCATTGATATATTTCATATTGAGAGGTGATACTTATATTATTTCATCTGTTTTTGCATGGTTGATGACTTTTGGAGGATGGACCGCTGAAGTCAAGATTCTGATGGAAAAGGTGTTGTTTGGAGGCAAAATTCGCGAAGATCAGAAAATCCGGGAAAATATACGGAAAATCCTATTTTTCCAGAAGACTAAGGATGCCAGAAGATGGAGTGGAGGTGGGCCACATGGGGCCCACACCACTCCATGGCGCAGGCAGGCCTAGGCCGCGCCTAGAGGTGGTGTGGCCGCCCTGGCCCACTCCAGCCTTTCCCCTCCGGCGTATATCATCCTCCCGAAACCCTAAGACTCGGGGAGCGACCACAGAAAGATTCCACCGCCTCTACGGGGCGGAAAACACCGAGAGAGAAAGATCTCTCAGGCAGACAGATTTCTACCGAGGGAATTCCTTCCCGGAGAGGGGAGATCGTCGCCATCAACACCACCATCAAGCTGGACTTCATCGGGATCATCATCATCATCATGACCACCATCATCACCATCAGCACCCTCATCACCATCTCCATATTGCTGTAACAATTGCATTGAATCTTGCATAGTTCATAGGGGAAACTTTCCCGGTGTTGATTACTATTTGTAGTTGATGCTATTGAGTGAACCATTGAATTATTGTCTATGTTCAGATTGTTATACATCATTATTCCATCTCTGATCATGATCCATATGATGTCTTGTGAGTAGTTCGTTTTGTTCTTGAGGACATGGGAGAAGTCTTGTTGTTAGTAGTGGAGTTGCGTTGAGAAAGATTCAATAGATTGTTATTTAAGTTGTGGTGTACTTCTTCTAGTGGTGTCATGTGAACGTCGACTACATGACACTTCACCTATATGGGCCTAGGGGAATGCATTGTGTATTTGGCTACTAATCATAGGGGTTGCCGGAGTGACAGAAACCTGAACCCCCGTTAGGAAACCATTGCACAAGGGACGTAAGGGTCTTAGAGTTTAAAGTTGTGGTTAGGTTTCTACCTTAATTACTTTCTTGTACTTACGGATGTTTGCAAGGGGTATAATCACAAGTATGTATTAGTCTTGGATGGGGCAGTACATTAGCACAGGTTCACCCACACAACACTTAGCAAGCTAGAGAAGATTAATCAGCTATATGAAGGGAAAGCACTTGACAGTCTTCCCATGTGTCCTCGAGAACGTTTGGTCATATATAGAAATACAACCGGCTGCATAAAGGATTGGGCCACTTGCTGCATTTATTCCTACTGTCTTTTATTTACTCGTACTTTGTTTACTTGCTTTACCGAAAACCCCTAAAAATCCGTTTACTAAGTATTTGAAGAGAATTCCTGATCCATACCACTAGCCAACACCTTCTGCTCCTCGTTGGGTTCGACACTCTTACTTATCGAAAATACTGCGATACACCCCCTATACTTGTGGGTCATCAAGACTATTTTCTGGCGCCGTTGCCGGGGAGTGAAGCGCTGCTGGAGAGTGGAACTGGTAAAGGAAACTTCTAATGTGAGTATTGTTTACTTCTGCTAGTTGCTTTATTTTCGTTATGGATAATTCACTGAGTTTCTTATTTGGTAATGCTACTACCACTGCTAAGGTAGTAGATAAGCCACCACCTGCTGAGAGTGATGTTTCAAAATACCTACAAGAATTATTGATCGTGTTATGGATAACTATTATGTTGAGGATAGAACCGTCCATCCCGGTGATCATTTGCTCTTTATACACGAATTATGCGGGTTGTTCAAGTGTACAGGTATTACTACAGATCAAGTTAAGAAGAAGTTAATCTCATTATCACTAAAAGGAAGAGCTGAGGAATGGTATAAGCTGCTGAAGAATGGTCAAGCTCTGGAATGGGAGGGAATAGTGCCTCTCTTTTATTCAAAGTTTTATCCTCCTAGTGAGATTCATAAAGATCGGAATCAAATATACAACTTTTGGCCTCTTGATGGAGAGAGTACATCTCAAGCTTGGGGGAGATTGAAGTTACTAATGCTCAAATGTCCCATTCGTGAGCTCCCCAACAATATTATTATCAACAACTTTTATGCAAGGCTCCCTCTACATGATAAAGATTTATTGGATGCTTCTTGTGCTGGATCATTCACTCGTATGGAAGAAGAAGCTAAATGGACCTTCTAGACCGTATTCAAGACAATGCTGAAGCTTGGGAGAATGACAAAGGTAGAAAGTCAGGTATAAATTATGATTATGAATGCATAGAATCTTTTATGGGAACTGATGACTTTCAAAATGTTAGTAATATTTATGGTCTTGATTTGCAAGTTATTACGAATTGCTTTAGAGCTTTTGCTTCCTATATCGAAATTCCAAAAAGGGGATGGAACAAATACCATGCACCTTACAAAGATATTGTTGACTATGCTCCTATTAGAAGTGTTGAATATTGCATTATTGACCCCATCTTACCTGACCTTATATCGGGAAGATTCCCTTCCCTGAAAAGGTAAAGGATCATCCTATGATAACTAATGTAATCACCAAAAGTGAAAAAAGAACTGTAAAACCTGATGAACAAATAAACATTGAACTTGTGGTAGCAATTGTGAAAGATCTTGTCACTAAAAGCGTAGAAGATGGGCATATAGTCTTTTGTGAGGATGCTTCTAATATTGTTTCACATCCCAATAGAACTAAAAAGGCTAGTGCTCCTGTGCTTTCTGTTAGAATTGGTGATCATTGCTATTATGGTTTATGTGATATGGTGCAAGTTCTAGTGCTATTCCTTATGAGATTTACAGAGAAATTATGCATGAAATCAGTCCTTGCGAGTTGGAAGAGATTGATGTGGTTATTCACCTTGCTAATAGAGAGACCATCTCTCCAATTGGTATTGTACGAGACGTGGAAGTTCTTTGTGGTAAGATTAAGTACCTTGCTGATTTTCTAGTACTTGGTTCGGCTGCTAGTAAAACCTACCCTATCATTTTTGGTAGACCTTTCTTGAGTACTTGTGGAGCTATTATTGATTGCAAGAGGGAGAAAATCTTGACTAAGTTTGATGGGGAATCTTATGAGTTTAATTTTTTGAAATTTGCTAAAGAACCTTGTGAAGAGGAAACCCATAATGAGGATTTTAGGGTTGAACAACTTGCTTCTATTTCTCTTGCTCCTAACAATGCTTTGCAGCAATTTATGGAAGATCATGAAAGTGAAATCTTCATGGAAGAAAGGAATGAGATTGACAGGATTCTCCGTGATCAACCTATGATGCTTAAGCACGACTTGCCTGTAGAAGACTTGGGTACCACGATGACACCTAAAAAGGATCCTGTTTTCGATCTAAAACCTCTCCCTAATGATCTTAAATATGCTTATATTGATGATAGAAAGATATATCCTATTATTGTTAGCGCTAAACTTTCAGGGAAGGAAGAAGAAAGGTTATTGGAAGTTTTGAGGAAACATCGAGGAGCTATGGGCTATACTCTAGTTGATTTAAAAGGGATTTCACCTACTATATGTCAGCGCTCTATCAACATAGAACCAGATGCGAAGCCGGTAGTGGAGCACCAACGACGTTTAAATCCTAGGATGAAGGAAGTGGTAAGGAATGAGGTATTGAAACTCCTTGATGCTGGTATTATGTACCCTATTGCTGACAGTGAATGGGTTAGTCCTGTTCATTGTGTTCCTAAAAAGGGAGGTATTACCGTTGTCCCTAATGATAATGATGAGCTTATTCCTCAAAGAATAGTAGTAGGCTATATGATGTGCATTTATTTTAGAAAGGTCAATAAAGTTACTAAGAAAGATCATTACCCGCTTCCTTTTATGGATCAAATGTTGGTAAGGTTGTCTGAAAAGACCCATTTTTGTTTTCTTGATGGTTATTTTGGTTTCTCTCAAATTGGTGTTAAACAACAAGATCAAGAAAAAACTACTTTTACTTGCCCTTTGGAACTTATGCTTATAGACGTATGCCTTTTGGTTTATGTAATGCTCCTGCTACTTTCCAAAGGTGCATGTCTGCTATCTTTCATGGTTTTTGTGAGGAAATTGTAGAAGTGTTCATGGATGACTTTTCTGTCTATTGAACTTCTTTTGATAATTGTCTGCACAACCTTGATAAAGTTTTGCAGAGATGTGAAGAAACTAATCTTGTTCTTAATTGGGAGAAATGCCACTTCATGGTTAATGAAGGGATTGTTCTTGGGCATAAAGTTTCTGAAAGAGGCATAGAATTTGATAGAGCTAAGGTTGAGGCAATTGAGAAGATGCCATGTCCAAGAGACATCAAAGGTATTCGTAGTACCCTTGGTCATGCTGGTTTCTATAGGAGGTTTATTAAAGACTTCTCTAGGATATCAAAACCTCTCACTAATCTTCTTCAGAAAGATGTACCATTTGTTTTTGATGATGATTGTAGGGAAGCTTTTGAAACTCTTAAGAAGGCTTTAACTACAGCCCCTATTGTTCAACCACCTGATTGGAGTTTACCCTTTGAAATAATGTGTGATGCTAGTGATTTTGCTGTAGGAGCTGTCCTTGGGCAACGTATTGATAAAAAGTTAAACGTTATCCATTATGCTAGTAAGACTCTAGACGCTGCTCAAAGGAATTATGCTACTACAGAAAAATAATTTCTGGCTGTTGTTTTTGCCTGTGATAAGTTTAGGCCGTATATTGTGGACTCAAAAGTAACCATTCATGCTGATCATGCTTCTATTCAATATCTTATGATGAAGATGGACGCTAAGCCTAGGCTTATTAGATGGGTACTGCTTTTACAAGAGTTTGATCTACACATAGTAGATAGGAAGGGTGTTGAAAACCCTGTAGCTGATAATTTATCTCGTTTAGAAAACATCTCTTTTGATCCTATGCCTGTTAATGATAGTTTCCCAAATGAACAGTTAGCCGCAGTAGGGGTGAGCTCACGAGGAAGCCCTTGGTATGCTGATTATGCTAACTTTATTGTCTCCAGGTATTTGCCTCCAACTTTTACAGCTCAGCAAAGAAGAAAGTTCTTTTATGATTTGAGGCATTATTTTTGGGATGACCCACACTTATACAAAGAAGGAGTTGATGGTATTACGCGAAGATGTGTTCCAGAATATGAGCAATGCGTAAATGTCATGGTAGCGCCTATGGAGGACATCATGCGGGAGATAGAACTGCACAAAAGGTACTACAATCAGGTTTCTACTGGCCTACCCTTTTTAAAGATGGAAGAAAATTTGTTTTATCTTGTGATGAATGTCAGCGTGTTGGTAATATTTCTATGTGCAATGAAATGCCTATGAACTACTCTCTAGTTATTGAACCTTTTGATTGTTGGGGATTCGACTTTATGGGTCCTTTCCCCCTTCGAAGGGTTACACTCATATTCTTGTTGTCGTTGATTATGTTACTAAGTGGGTAGAAGCCATTCCTACGAAAAGTGCTGACGGGGAAACCTCTCTAAAAATGCTTAAGGACGTTATCTTTCCTAGGTTTGGAGTGCCTAGGTATCTCATGACTGATGGGGGTTCTCATTTCATTCATGACGGTTTTAGGAAGACCCTCGCTAAATATGATGTTAATCATAGAATTGCTTCAGCTTATCACCCCCAAACTAGCGGGCAGGTAGAGTTATCAAATAGAGAAATTAAATCTATCTTGCAAAAGACTGTTAATAGGTCTAGAAAAACTGGTCTAAGAAGTTGAATGATGCTTTATGGGCTTATAGAACTGCTTACAAAAATCCTATGGGAATGTCTCCTTATAAAATGGTTTATGGGAAAGCTTGCCACCTACCCTTAGAATTAGAACACAAAGCTTACTGGGCAGTCAAAGAACTAAATAGAGATTGTAAGCTCGCTGGTGAGAAAAGATTATTTGACTTAAGTTCTTTAGATGAATGGAGGAGTGAAGCCTATGAGAATGCTAGGCTCTTTAAGGAAAAAGTTAAAAGGTGGCATGACAAGCGAATACTTAAGAGAGAATTTCATGTTGGTGAGAAAGTTCTATTGTATAGGTCTCGTCTCAGATTTTTTGCAGGTAAGCTACTATCAAAATGGGAAGGACCTTTCATCATTGAAGAAGTATACCATTCAGGAGCAATAAAAATTTCTTCTCTAAAAGATAATACTACACAAGTAGTGAATGGACAGCGACTCAAACACTATATTGCTAGAGATTCTTACAATGAAGATGTTGATGCCTTTCAAGTTATAACTCCAGAGAAATTCATCGAGGACCAATTTCAGAGACCTGTAGAGTCTGTTTCCAACTAGGTAACAGTTCTGGTAAGAAAAGTTCCGCGAAAATACAATCCAACTATATTTTTGCAGTTTTTAGTCGATAAGGAAAGTTTCGAAGCACAAAAGGGACGGATCCGGAGCCGGGGTGGCCCACACCACCCCATGGCGCGGGCCCACCCCTGGCCGCGCCACCAGGTGGTGAGGCCACCCAAGACTCCGCCTCTGACCCGTTTTCACCCAGTACTTTCCTTTTGATATGAAACTTCGTAATATATAACCCCCCGGATCCCCCGAGGTCCATATATCGTGTTTTCGTCGTGTTTTTGTTTCGATCTGTTTCTGCCAGGACATACTCTTTGAAAGTTTAGAAGCACAATGGTGTCTGCACATGATAAAGGGAAGGATACCATGGAGGAAGACCTCCAAGACCCCAGGAAGGAGAAGGAGATCAAGAGTGAAGGTGAAGAGGAGCAAGGCCAACACCCACGCACCGGCGCTACCATTGCAAGCATTGGAGTGGTGAAACCTGCCAGGGTTAGAAGGACGGCACGGATGCAGACTGGGGGAAAAGTTCCCCGTCATAGATTGGCTCCAAGGTCACTTCCTCCACACACCAAGAATCCCTTCCATACCTTCATCCATAACCATGCAGGAAAAGAAGACTTCAAGGAGGAAGAACAAAAAAAGAATCACGGGAGCTGGGATCCACAAACTGAAATGATCACGAGTCGTATTGAGCACAGCTCGGAATTGATTCGTACTCTCACCTTCGAGATTGAGGACTTTGGGAAATTGATCAGAGAGCTCATCGAGAGGATACCACCACCACCTAAGGAGTAATTCGTCATCAGGTTTGGCATCCCCTTGGTTTGTTCCAAGCTTGGGGGAGTGCCGCGGTATCATATCACTATCTTCTATCTTTTTACCTTATTAGTAGAGTCATATCATGAATAGAGGAGTTATTATGTAGTATGGTTTGCATTATGGAAGTGTCCCCTCTCTCGTTAGATATGTATCCCTTGGTGTGAGTTGCCGTTATGGAATATTAATGAGAAGTTCTATCATTCACTCTTTTGCATAACTTATTTTAGTTTTCAATTCGTGGTTATATGATTGATCTTGTTGTTAGTATTGGTATCACTTTGGGATCATCGAGTTAATTTAGTTGGTTTTGGCAAACCTGGCTCGGTCAGTAGTAACACCTTTTTGAGAGTTGAAAAGAAAAAGATAGAAGTACTCTAGAGAAAAATAATTTCATCATCTTTCTTTCTTGATTTGCTCATAAGTCTAGTATTCTCTAGTTAAGATCTTTTGTGCTTCCAAGGAAGATTGCATGTTTTTTTTATCATTTGTATATTTGGTTGTTTCCTTCAACTCTTGTACTTGCTACCAAGTCTTGCTAGCCAAAAACCTGTACTGAGAGGGAATTCTTCTCGTGCATCCACTCCTTTAAACCAAAACCTTTGCCATTTGCATCCACCATACCTACCTAGTAGCATTATTGCTATTCCAAGTAAATTCTTGTTTTGTCTACCTCCCAAATTAAACTTGTTATGTGAAAATTAGTGATTAAAGCTCTCACGAACTTGACGGCACACTTTACTTTCTTGCGTTTAATAAACTTGAACCATTGTGCTCACCTATGTTGCGTATATGCTTGCGCTTTGTAAGTTGTGAATTAGCAGAACCATGTTGTCATGGGGAACGCTTTGAACATTGCACTGGTACTTTGTACCTAGTTGATATCATGTTCTTTTGTCTATGGATGTCGTCGGTGTGAAATGAAAGGGGAGCTTGTAAGTCCATGGAGTTATGCATATGTGTTAGAGAAACGCCTGGGCCGCTGGTCTAATCCATGCTGACATGGTGGAAACCTGCATCGTAACCATAACGAGTATCTATGAAGCATTCTTCTTATAAAAAAAAGAGTCCAATATTGAGAAAAAAGAGAAAAAAAGAGATATTATGAAAATAGGAAAGAGAGAAAAAGCACCATATTCCCATGGTAAATAAGAAGATTTCTGAGATACTTGTTGTCTGCTTGCCTTGTCATTTTGATATGGGGATTCTTCCGTATCATCGGGCAAGGGCTACCCCGTTGGCGGTTCTCAATGATACACATATGCTTACGATGACAAGAACTTACCGGTGACTAAACTTGAGTAACATGAGGAGCGGCCCTCGTATTCAAGGGACATGATATTCTCAACTTACAACTTGTCAATGCATATCCTCATTTTTGATCACTTTAACCTTAATCACCTAAAGATGCCTATGATAGGGGCAATGGAGCTGAAAGCTAGTAAGTATCATAATTTTTGGGAGCTCTTTATGAGACTTGCAATCCCTGCTTTCCTCTGCGAAGGGCCTTTCTTTTACTTTGTAGTTGAGTCAGTAAACCTATTCCCTTCTATCTCAACAAGTATTTTGAGTTGATGTGTTTCATTCATTCATATGATGATTTATGCAATCATGTTTCTTATGTTCCTTGCTTTGCACGTTGCTCTTATCTTGATGTTTACTACTTTGAAAGATATCATTGAAAACCAGCTATTTGTGAACTCCAGCAAATTATCAACTATTCTTCGACCAAGAGCTAAGTTTGCCATTACCAATTATGATTCACTTTATGTATCTTTATTGTGTTTCCTTTACTCATTCCAAGTTGAGTTGTATAATAGTGAGTTGTCTTCTATTATGATCTATGTATTTAATGAATGTGATGCTTCTTGTCCGTATTCTTTTATCGACTCTTCACTCCATAAACCTGAGGCCATGTTTATTGAGATCAGTTTCGCTTGGGGACAAGCGAAGTCTAAGCTTGGGGGGAGTTGATACGTCCATTTTGCATCACTATTCTATGTCTTAATTCACTATTATTCATTGATATATTTCATACTGAGAGGTGATACTTATGTTATTTCATCTATTTTTGCATGGTTGATGACTTTTGGAGCATGGACCGCTGCAGTCAGGATTCTGATGGAAAATGTGCTGTTTGGAGGCAAAATTCGCGAAGATCAGAAAATCCAGGAAAATATACGGAAAATCCTATTTTTCTAGAAGACGAAGGATGCCAGAAGATGGAGTGGAGGTGGGCCACAGGGGGCCCACACCACCCCATGGCGCGGGCAGGCCTAGGCCGCGCCTGGAGGTGATGTGGCCACCCTGGCCCACTCCAGACTCTCCCCTGGCGTATATCATCCTCCCGAAACCCTAAGACTCGGGGAGCGACCACAGAAAGATTCCGCCGCCTCTACGGGGTGGAAAACACTGAGAGAGAAAGATCTCTCCGGTAGACAGATTTCTGCCGGGGGAATTCCTTCCCGAAGAGGGGAGACCATCGCCATCAACACCACCATCAAGCTGGACTTCATCGGGATCATCATCATCATCACCACCATCATCACCCTCATCACCATCTCCATATTGCTATAACAATTGCGTTGAATCTTGCATAGTTCATAGGGGAAACTTTCCCGGTGTTGATTACTCTTTGTAGTTGATGCTATTGAGTGAACCATTGAATTATTCTCTATGTTCAGATTGTTATACATCATTATTCCATCTCTGATCATGATCCATATGATGTCTTTTGAGTAGTTTGTTTTGCTCTTGAGGACATGGGAGAAGTCTTGTTGTTAGTAGTGGAGTTGCGTTGAGAAAGATTCAATAGATTGCTATTTAAGTTGTGGTGTACTTCTTCTAGTGGTGTCATGTGAACGTCGACTACATGAAACTTCACCTATATGGGCCTAGGGGAATGCATTGTGTATTTGGCTACTAATCGTAGGGGTTGCCGGAGTGACAGAAACCTGAACCCCTGTTAGGAAACCATTGCACAAGGGACGTAAGGGTCTTAGAGTTTAAAGTTGTGGTTAGGTTTCTACCTTAATTACTTTCTTGTACTTACGGATGTTTGCATGGGGTATAATCACAAGTATGTATTAGTCTTGGATGGGGCGGTACATTAGCACATGTTCACCCACACAACACTTAGCAAGCTAGAGAAGATTAATGAGCTATATGAAGCGAAAGCACTTGACAGTCTTCCCATATGTGCTCGAGAACGTTTGGTCATCTATAGAAATACAACCGGCTTGTCCTTTGCTGCATAAAGGATTGGGCCTCTTGCTACATTTATTCCTACTGTCTTTTATTTACTCGTACTTTGTTTACTTGCTTTACCGAAAACCCCTAAAAATCCGTTTGCTAAGTATTTGCAGAGAATTCCTGATCCATACCACTAGCCAGCACCTTCTGCTCCTCGTTGGGTTCGACACTCTTACTTATCGAAAATACTGTGATACACCCCCTATACTTGTGGGTCATCAGGGGCTTCTTTAGAAACCAAAATTTTAGAAGAAGCCATCAAAGAAGAAGAACGAGAAATCGAAGAGGTCATGTTAATCGAACCAACCTGGATGCAACCGTATATAGCATACACGACTAAAGGGGAACTGCCAGAAGATGTGATAGAGGCCCGACGAATCACCCGACGATCAAAGGCCTTCAGGATAATCAAAGGAGAACTCTACAAAAGAAGTATTCCGGGTGTGTTGCAACGTTGCATAACACCCGAAGAAGAAAAATTATACTTAAATATATACATGAAGGAGTCTGTGGCCACCACGCTAGCAGCCGAGCAATTGCTGCAAAAGTGTTCAGGGCAGGATTCTATTGGCTCACTATAGTACAAGATGCCAAAGACATCGTCAGAACATGTGAAGCATGCCAATGATTCGCAACAAAACCTGGGGCACCTGCAGCTGAGCTGAATCCCATACCCTTAGCTTGGCCTATCGCTCAATGGGGACTCGACATGGTGGGAAAACTTCACAAATCATCCCTAGGAGGACACATCTTTCTGCTAGTAGCAGTCGACAAATTTACTAAATGGATTGAAGCAATGCCTGTCACCACCCAAGATGGAACTTCGGCTGTGAATTTTATCAAATCCATAGTATTTTGGTTTGGCGTACCAAACAACATTATCATGGATAATGGGACCAACACCACTTCCAATGAGTTCAAGGAGTACTGCCAAGAGATAGGCATCAAGATAAGCTACGCCTCGGTAGCTCACCCACAAACAAATGGATAGATTGAAAAAGCTAATGGACTAGTCACCACTGGACTCAAAAAGAGATTACTGACACCACTCGACAGAGCAAAAGGAGCATGGGTGGATGAATTGTCATCCGTGTTATGGAGTTTACGTACAACTCCAAATAATTCAACATAGGAAACACCTTTCTTTTTGGTCCACGGTGCAGAAGCCGTGCTTCCAATTGAGGTATCACACGAATCGCCAAGGGTAGCTGCATATGATAAAGAGGAATCAAGAGAAGCACTCGAAGATGATGTGGATGCGCTTGATGAAGCTCGAGATGAAGCTCTCCAAAGAGCAACTATGTATCAGCAAAACTTGCGCAATTACCATAGCAGGAGATTGCGACCTAGGTCCTTCGCAGTGGGGGACCTAGTTCTTCGCCTCAAACTAGAATCGCCATGGAAAGGACCATACATCGTCACAGAAGTTATTCCCGGAGGAGCATATCAACTACAAGACAAGAACACAGGAGTAAATTAATCAAATCCATGGAACGTAGCACAACTACGATGCTTTTATGCATAGGATTGTTTGCAAAGATGATGAAAGTTATAGTTCGGCTTATTAAGCCAAAATGTCTAGGATAAAGGCTCAACAACCATCCGATCAAAAGAATAATGTACCGTCGATTTTTGCCTTATATGTAAAGAGATAAGTTATTTATACCTTTTTTCACAAAGATCAATGATTTCCATCAAGATAACAACAATTATGAGCCTATGTCCAGATAGAGGCATTAGAACATAGCCTCGGGGCTACTCCTAACGGGAGCGCTAGCGTGCACCCGATAAAGGATTCAGATGTGTATGAAGTATATTAATAATTGCTAAAACCTTTTTTGAGTTTTACACCTGTGTATTCTCAAAAAGGAGTTTACTCCTATCGGGAGATCGTATAAAATAATCTGATATAATCAGAAAGAATGGCGGCCCAGTTGGCCACCTGAAAAAAAATCCAAAAACCTCGGATCTCGTTTAGACGCGACAAAAAAATCCGAATGCCTTGTTCAGAAACATGAAGGTAAGACCCAAGGATTCGTCCTGTGTGGCCTGGTAATCGCACAAGAATGCGCTCTGCCAGAAAAAAAAATATGTATCAACGATACGATGAAAAATCTCGATGGACGCGTTGGGTACCCGATAAAAATAGAAAACTGGAATTCAGTATTCGTAAGACCTCAGCAGCTCAAGCTGAATTACGCCAGTTACTAAATTCCGGATTCGAGCCTGGGGACTTGAGTTTGATGTAGGTCAGCCTTGTTTTTGCCCAGGTGCAATCAACTGATTCCTGATCCGTCGGAAGCACCAGACTTGGTGTACCAAATCGCTACAAAATACAAAAAGTGATAAGAGAAACTTTGAGACTCAACCTGAAACTGCAGTTCAGGTAGAGTCTCAGGGGCTACTGACATGGGTATGATTACTCGGATGCTCATTATTCGCTACCCTACATTGGGTAAAAGGCCTACGACCCGTAAATATTCAGGACAATAGCCCAAGGAAGCAACCGACAGGGACTTGTTATTATATTAGGAAAGAAACCATGAACCGACATTATGTTGGTATTGTAATCACGCGTGTATGAAACCTATCTGCATAGAGCTTTGAGACCCGGCCTATTATATATAGGGCGGGAGAAGCCCAAGCGAGGGTACCGAATCTTAGAGGACAACTTGTAATAGAGTATTTTTCCCAATATTCAGGCAACTTTGTCTTCATTGTTTTCCTAACATCCGACGAAATCCCTAGCGTTCTATTTTCCGCGAAATCCCAAGTCCATCACCATGGGAATTGTCGAGATTACCCCTCGCCAGGTAGAAACGACGCAGCTGCGCGACATTCGAGGGATTGGAGTATGAGACTCCACTTTCTAGGTCTTTAAGGCGATAGGCGCCACCTAGGATTGCTTCAGTAATCACATAAGGTCCTTCCCAAGGGGCCTCGAGTTTGAGGTGCCCTTGCTGCTTCAGTCGTAGGACCAGGTCTCCTTTGACGAAGAATCTAGGGCGTAGCCTTCAACTGTGGTAGTTGCGGTGGTTCTGCTAGTAGATTGTTGATCTCTCTGCTGCGATCTCATGTGCCTCATCGAGGAGGTCGATGGAATCTTCGAGTGCGAGAGTTGACTCCTGCTCACTGTTTGCAACCACTCGTGGGGCTTTGTAGCGCACTTCTGCGGGTAGAACCACTTCGGTGCCGTGTACCATGAAGAACGGAGTGTAGCCTGTGGTGCTGTTTGGAGTTGTGCGCATGCTCCAAAGTACTGATTGCAGCTCATCTGGCCAGCCACCGGAGGCTTGTTCGAGTGGCTGGAGGAGCCTTTTCTTGATTCCACCGTAGACGCGGCCGTTGGCCTTTTCGACTTGTCCGTTGGTCTGAGGGTGGGCCATCGAGGTGTAGCTGATGCTTATTCCCAGGTTTTCGCAGAATTCCTAGAACTCCTTGGAGGTGAAGTTTGTCCCATTGTCCGTTATGATGCTATGTGGCACCCCAAAACGGTATACAATGGACTCGAAAAACTTGACAGCGCTGGCTCCTGATTGATTCGTCACTGGCATGGCCTCGATCCACTTGGTGAATTTGTCGACTGCGACTAGGAGGTAAACATAACCTCATCGCAAGGACCTCAAGAGTTTGCCGACCATGTCAAGTCCCCATTGTGCAAAGGGCCAAGCCACTGGTATTGGGCTGAGCCTTGCGTCAGGTACGTGCGGTTTGTCCGTGAATCACTGGCAAGCGTTGCAGCACTGGACGATGTCCTTAGCGTCACGCATGGCCATTGGCTAGTAGAATGCTCGTAGAGCCTTGGCGACGAGGGCGCGACTGCCGGCGTGGTGCCCACAAGTGCCTTCGTGTATGTCGAGGAGGATGGCCCTTCCATCCCCGTTGGAGACACACTGTTGAAGGACTCCTGTGATGCTGCGTTTGTAAAGTTCACCTTTGATGAGGACGAATGCCTTGGATCGTCACGCTACATGACGAGCATCAATCGGGTCATCTGGCAGCCTCTTGCTGAGCAGGTATGTGATGTACGGCTGTGTCCAGGATGGCTCGATCATCATGACCTCCATGGGGCCTTCGAGTCCTGCCTCAGACCTCATGTTGTCGATTGCCATAGGCTCGCTCGGTGGCGTAGTCCCCGAGTCCTTTGTTGCACTAGTTTTAGGTTTTGTGGCCTTTTGCTTGATGGAGTGCTCATAGATGCGCTCCAGGAATATGCCAGGTGGCACTTTGGTGTAGGTGGAGCCAATGTTGGCGAGTATGTCCGCCTCCTCGTTTCTTTCGCGGCCGACGTGTCGTAGCTCGCAGCCGTCGAAATCCCCTTCTAGGGTGCGGTAGAGGTCACGGTAAGTGATCATGTTGTCGCTCAGAGCATCGCACTCTTTCATTGTTTGGTTGACCACCAGTTTGGAGTCGCCATAGATGATGAGTCGCTTGGCACCGTAGGCTTTCGCCATCTGCTTCGTATTCAGCTTCATTGTTCGAGGCCGTGAACTGCATTTGCAGGACATACCTCATCTTGTTGCCTTGGGGTGATGTCAGTATGACACCTGCACCAGCTCCTTCCTTGCGCTTGGATCCGTCGAAGTGCATTGTCCATAGGTAGGACATGTCTGGCTTATCGGGGAGCTGGTTCTCCATCCAGTGCACGAGGAAGTCTGGGAGAACTTTTGACTTGATCGCGTCACGCTTCTCGTATGTGATGTCTCGTGGCGGCAGCTCTATGCCCCAGAGCGCGACTCGTCCAGTAGCGTCAGGATTATTGAGTATGTGCCCGAGTGGGGCGTCGTTCACCTCCACGATTGGGTGCTCCTGGAAGTAGTGGCGTAGTCGCCTGGCTATCATGAAGACGCCATACGCCAGCTTCTGGTAGGGCGGGTACCGTTGTTTTGTTGGCGTGAGCACCTCGCTGAGGTAGTAGACTAGGTGTTGTACCCCGTGAACTTTATTTTCTTCGGCTCACTCCACCACAAGTACAGTGCTGACCACCTAGTTGGTGGTGGAGATGTATAGCAACAACGACTCCTTTTCGCGAGGCGTCACCAGTACTGGCGAGGTGGATAGTAGACGCTTGAGGTCTTCGAATGCCTCTTGTGCTTCGTCTATCCATTCGAATTTGTCAGCTTTGCGGAGAAGTTGGTAGAAGGGCAGTGCCTTTTCGCCCATTCAACTGATGAATCGACTGAGCGCCGCGATTCGCCCAGCCAGCTGCTGGACACCTTTTACATTCTTCGGCTTCTCCATGGCTAGTGTGGCCTTTATTTTCTTCGGGTTTGATTTGATCCCTCTCGCAGAGATGAGATATCTGAGCAGTTGCACAGATGGTACACCGAAGGTGCATTTGTCTGGATTGAGCTTGATCCGGTAGTGGTTGATATTATCGAAGGTCTCGCGGAGATCGTCGAGTAACGCGGCTTCCTCTTTGGTTTTTACGACGATGTCGTCAACGTAGACTTGGATATTTTGTCCGAGTTGGCACTTGAGGCATGCCTGCATACACCGCTGATAGGTGGCTCCTGCATTTTTTAGCCCGAAGGGCATCATATTGTAGCAGAACACGCCAAAGGGTGTCGTGAACGCTGTCTTCTCCTGGTCTTCCTCCTTCATTCGAATCTGATTGTAGCCTGAGTAGGCATTGAGGAAGCAGAGGCGCTCACATCCCGCAGTGGAGTCGATTATTTGATCGATCTGAGGTAATGGGAAGTGATCCTTTGGGCAGTGCTTGTTCAAGGAATTGAAGTCCACACATATCCGCAGGATGTCCGTGTCCTTTTTAGGCACAAGCACTAGATTTGCGAGCCAGGTGCTTTCCTTGATCTTGCATATGAAGTTTGCGTCGAGGAGTCCGTTGATCTCCATACTGATGGCTTTTGCTCTCGGTTCAGACAGTCACCGTATTGTTTGCTTGACTGGCCTTGCGTCTAGATTTACATTGAGTGAGTGCTCGGCGAATTCCCTGGGAACTCCTGGCATGTCCGCTAGACTACAGGCGAAGATTTCCTTGCGCTCACGGAGGAATTCGACGAGCGCGAGTTCCTATGCGGGACTCAAATTATTGGCGATGAGGGCCGTCTTGGTCGCGTCCGTTGGGTGGACCTGGACTTTCTTGGTGTGTACCGATGATTCGAAGGATAGGTCGGGTGAACCTAGCCTTCTCAGGGGAGGCAGACTATTGTCTGTCGACTCCTTCAATTTTGCGAGTTCCTCTTGCATGCCGAAGGACTAGGAGATTCTGTTGAATTCCTGATCGTATCTGTCGGACCTCTCGAAGCTTCCATTGATTGTGATGACGCCGTTCGGGTCTAGCATTTTCATATGTAGGTAGGCGTAGTGTGGCACTTCCATGAACCCCGCGAATGCGATGCGCTTGAGGATGCAGTGGTACTGCGAGGGCCAGTCAACGACTTCGAAGTCGATGCGTTTTCGTCAAAAGTTTTGCGGCGTGCCAAAGATGACGTCGAGGTTGATTTTGCCCATTGGGTACATTCCCTTCCCTAGGACGATGCCATGGAACGTCGTGTCTGACACTTCTAGACATGTCAGTGGGATCCGCATTCCTCGCAAGGTACTCGCGAACATGAGGTTGATGCCGCTTCCGCCATCCATGAAGACACGACTCATATCGAACCCTCCGATCTGTGCTTCGAGTACCAGGGGACAGTTGCCCGGGGAGGTACTTGACGTGGTTGGTCACTCTTGTCAAAGGTGATGCAAGACTCGCTGCCACTAAGGTACTCAGTGGTGGAGGGCGGAGCATTCATCGCCAAATTAACTTGGCGAGTGATTGATTTTTGCACTCGATTTGAGGGGCGACCCTTCTGGATCATCCCCATGTTCCCTAGTGGTTGGGGGTATGGTTTTCCTCCGTGATTCTGAACTGGTGCAGCCGCGGGAGGTATCGGGCCTGACAGTAGTGGAGGAGCTCCATGTGCCACAGCGCCCGGGGCAGCTCCGTAGCCCTGATTAATCGCGTCACGATTCATCTAGGCCAGACCCTCATGGAGCTTGAGGAATTCGCGACAATCCTTTAGGAGGTGGATGGACTTTTTGTTGCCATCATGTTTGTCGATGTAGAAGTGCACGTTGCATGGTCCGGACATTTTGTCCTCGATGGAAGTCGCGGGTGCCTCATCGCGAATACGGCGCTGCCACACTTGTGTGGTTTTTCTGCTGTCGCGATATCGACCGTTGCGGTATCTGCTGTTGCGGTTGTCATCGCGTTTGTCGGTGTAGCCAGATGCGACCATGTCGACCTCTTCGCGGTCCTCATATCCGTGCATACGACGTTTTCCTTGGCGGTCGCGTCTATGTCTGAGGTCGTCATCATCGTTGGAGTAGGCACGATTTTTGACCGAGTCCTCTCCATCGACCCACCTATTCGCGATCTCCATCAGGTGGTCGATCGTTTTACGCTTTGAGCGGCCTAGCTCCTCCCTGAGCTCTCTGCAGTGCACTCCGCCATTGAATGCATTGATTGCGCGATCCTCGGAGATGTCTTCTGCAGAGTTCTTAATTATGGACCATCTCTAGATGTACGAGCGTAGTGACTCGCTAGATCTCTGATGGCAGCCTCTTAGCTCTTTGGTTGATGCGGGCCTTTTGTAAGTGCCCTTGAAGTGGCACACGAAGTTGTAGACCAGCTATTCCCAGCTGTAAATTGATCCGCGCGGGAGATTGTTGAGCCATGTGCGGGTGGCGCCTTGCAGCTGAAGCTGTAGGCATTGCATCGTCGTACTCGAGCTTCCGCCGTGTAGCCTGGCGAAAGAGATGCGATCCTCCAGCCAGATCTTCGGGTCCTGCAGGCCATCAAATTTTGGGTTCTCCGATGGAAGCTTGAACCCCTTAGGCATTCGCTTCTGCCTGATGGCTCTACTGAAGCATCTGGCTCCACGGAGCTCTATATCGTCGTCCTTCGAGTCAGTCAAACGGGCACGCCTTGTGTGCATCTTGTCGACCTTGCGCTTGTGATGTCATCACGTGCATCGTAGTCGTGGTCATGTCGTCGTGAGCAGCGACGTCGAGACAAGTAGTGGCTATCATCACTGGACGAGGGCGAGGAGTAGCGTTTGGCTAGAGCCTTGATTTTCTTCGGCTTCGGTGTTGTCTCTTTGACGAGGGCAGCTTCAATTAGCCCCAGGCTTGCGATCATAGATCGATGCATGGCGTCTCGCAGATCCCTAGCCGGAGGCTTGTTGTTGAGGAGGTACATGGTGGCTGCAGTCACCGCTGCCTGCGGCATCTTCGGGAGCATGTTGCCTCGCGTATCCACCATCATGGATCCGAAGTCGAGGACTCGTGCGGCCTCTTGTTGCTCCTTGTCGGTGAGGTGGGCCAGTCGAGAGCGTCTCTTGGCTGCCATGTAGTCATTGCCCTTGGAGGAGGATCCTCCCATGGAAGAGAGCTAAGCCCGCCGAAGGCTCGACTCATCCGCCACCTTTCCGCGTGCCTCGAGTTCTGTGATTACTTGCTGCTGGCGCCTATATTCCTCCTTGAGCAGCCAATGGTAACTCATCAGCATGTCTTGCGATAAATTCGGGGGCAGAGGGTTACCCCGCAGAGCTTCTTGACAGCGAGCCCACTCGTTGTCATTGAGATGGATTAGCACGTGCTCTCCGGTATTATCATTCGCCGTGAGGTGCGACTCTCCTCCCGACCCGTTATTGGTGGGTGCACCGTTGGTGTGGCCACCGTTCGCGCTGTTGGTCAGGCCAGTGCCAGTGCCGGCATTTTCGTGATTGACGCTGGTGTCGCCCGTGTTGATGACGACGCACATGAAGTGATTGGGGAAGCTGTTGCTCCCACAACTTTCAGATCCAGAGCTGTAGGCCCCATCTTCTATGGCCAAGCCACCCAATTCGGATCCGCAACTGCCGTCGCTGTCCGTGCTGCCAACTATTGCCTGGGTGTTGAGATCGCTAAGGGTGCCGATTGGTGGCGGGAACCATGATGATGAGCAATCGTGGGAGTTGTCAGCTGATCAGGGAGGCAGAGAGTGCCCAGCTGACTGACCTGGAAGCGTAAGCTCCCAATCACCAGGCCGATCCCATCGCCCACGGACTCGAAAGCCGGGCGAGTGGACGGCGTGTGGATGGTGAAGTCAAAGGCGCCGAAGAGCTGGCAAATCTCCGTTGTTGCGGAGTTGTAGATCGTAGTTGACGGGGCCGAAGAAGCCGCAGCATCAGCACTCCCATTCCCACAGACGACGCTAATTGACGAGGGTTTAACTCGTCAATGCCCATTGTTATGGACTTGGGTTTTGGAGAAGGAGGAAGCGTTGGAGGCATCAATGGCTAGAAAACAAGCACACAGGGACACAAGTTTTACCCTGGTTCAGGCCTCGTAGAGATCCCTACTCCTGCTTGTATGCTCTTGGAATTATCGAAGGAGTCAAAAGTTATAGGGGTGCGCAGATGTAATCTGGCGAGGTTGTGGAAACTAGGGTTGTGATCGTCCTCCTCGCTGGCCCCTCCTAGCCTTTATATAGATAGGCTAGGTCTCATGTAGCATGCCGAGTTGGTTACAGATTAGGGTTCATCCCTTCAAACTTTCTATCTTGAGTTTTTTCTTGTGCTGGAAGCAATCGAAGTCTCCGTGAGTCACCCAAATCCCGTATTGGGCCTTGGTAACGTCGTGGGCTTCTGCCATATCCGGACCGTATATGCTCAACTTGAGTACCTGTAGGGTATGTCCACATCAAAGGGAGTATAAAAAGGAGGAACTTCACCCGATATTTTGGATCTAGGTTCCATGAAACCCTATTCTTTATAGAACATCAACACAGATTAAATCTAAGATTCTGTTTATAAATCTGAGTCAATTAATTTGGGTCGGCGGGGAGTATTATTAATTTTGGCGAAAATTCCACCTATCTATTAATAATTATTAATAACAATCTAAAAATAATAAAAATTACAAATAAGTTTGTCAAATACCTAGCGACGACTACACGCTAGTACGAGCCGAAGGCACCGTTGCCCTTGCCTCTCCATCACCGAAGACATATTAAACTTGTCATATATGTGCATATCAACATATGGGTGTGAACTATCTATGTATATTGCAGTCCACATGTAAGTTTGAGATAAACTCATATTGATGGATACAGGGTTTATAGGCCTAGACTTGTGTGTGGCATGTGCTCTAGCGATCCATTGACGAGATCCTCTGTGGTTGATTGAATATGCTAACACCCCCAGCAGTGTCAACGATGGGTTCAACCATGTTGAGACTGAACCGAACGATGTTATCGATAGACCCTTTGTGAAGATATCAACAAATGACACTGATTGGAACCTGGAGAACTCAAACTTGGCCAAGTGTTACCTTCTCACGGACAAAGTGTCTATCAATCTCAATATGTTTGGTCCAGCGGTGATGTACTAGATTGCTCGACACGTAGATAGCTGAAATGTTAGGGCATCTCCACCAGGCCAACCCATTCGACCATGGGCTATCTGAATCGGTTCGTGCGGATTCCCTGGCGATGAAAACTCGTTCTAGCGGTCCGACCCAAACGACCACACGTGTTTGGGCCGACCCATTCCTAACCCAAATATGCACTTTGAATGCAATGTCACAGAAAAAGTGCATGCCCTCGCGTCCATGCACAAGCCTGCCTGGAAGTGATCGGGGCATGCCCATGACACTGGCTCGTCTTCCATCGGCAGGAAAGGGTTCCGCCAACATCATTTCATGTCGGCTCTGCCACTGTTTCGCGCCTGTTCTAGCAGTTTCCCGCCATTTCCAATAGTTCTCAAAGCTTCACGCGGGCTTTCCCACTAGAGCGACTGCTCCGCTATAAAAAGGGGCGAGCCTCGTGGAGTAGCGATGCAACACTGCACCTCCGAAAATAGCCATGCATGGCCGTCCTCTTCCTCCTAGCACCCATCGCGTTGCAGACTACTAGGCTCCCATCGTCATCCAATGCCCTTGCCTTTTAAATTACCATCACGTGGCCAGAATCTTCTCCTAATCCCTCTGCACCTAGCATCCACCCCCTCGCTTCGCACGCAACTACCCATAGAAGAGCCATCATGTACTCTAGGCCGCGATAGCTTCACGAGTGAGAGGTGCGTGCCTTGTACGAGACAAACTATCTGGTGCCTCCTGAATGCGCCTGCCCCAGTGGATGGGTGCTGAGCAGAGGCAGCATCCTGATTCCACCAGTGTTGTGCGGTAAGGAGCTACATGTGTCCATCCGATGCGAGTAGCCGGAGTGCTTCACATCGGTGTAATGGTCAGATCCAAACTGGGATCCCGACCATCTAACCGTCTAGATTGAATTCTTCCACAAGCGTTGGGAGAGCAAGCTCGCCTAGTACTACGGCGGTTGTACCCTGCCTGCGGACAATGACAATTAAGGGTGTAGGTTCTGGTGGAGCGTGTTGGGCCGCACACTGGCCTCCATCATGGAATACATCACAGCGGGGAACTACCCGTGTCTCCTACCGCCTCCACCGCCGCCTCTTCTCCTGAGCACGAGGACAGTTATCGACCTCACGGAGGGCAGCGATGAGGCATTGCTGGAGGACGACCAAGGTCGATGACTAGGTTTCGTCACCGCCTCTGACACCACCACCATATCGTAGCTAGGTTATGGACTATTTGTGTAATGCATGTAATTGTATTATTCGTATTAGGAAAAAAGATGGGTCGCGCCTGCTGGGGGCACACCTCCGACCCAAATGGATAGAGGCCAAACTGGCATGATTTTGTGTACGTGGTCCAATCCAAACGGACAGATTCGGACACCTCCCGCGTCTGAAATGGATCAGCCCTGAAAGATTTGCGGAAGTATAGATTGTATTGATATTGCAAGAGGTGATTACATCGTGAGCCCTTAGGCTGTTTATATAGTACTAAAAGACTTCGGGGGTAAGAAGACTACTAGAGATATAATTAGATCACAAACTTAATATTGGGTCCGCAGCATAGAAAACAAAATTTTTCCTATGATGGGAACTATACGCCAAGATCTATCTACTAGATACAGAGCAACAGGTGGACATACATCCATGGAGAACTTACCCTCGAAGACAACGAGTTTTGTTAACGAGTAGGAACTCGTGGTTGATGTAGTCGTACGCTTGCCGATCTCAAGATCGTGTGGAAGTCCGAGCGTCGCAAATCAGCAGCGCATCCGTCCTCGCACACACGTTCAAGCCACCGGACAACCTCCACCTCCTTGCTCCAGCGAATCAGCGGAAGCAGCAACTCCTTCTAGACGCAAGGCCACCGGGAACATGTATCTCGCTAATCCGAGACCATGGGGGAATATCTAGAGGGGGAGAGTGATCCTTCACGAGGAGGTGTGATTTGTGAGAGGGGAGAGGGGGGCTTTATATAGGAGGGAGGGAGACCCCTCCCCTCCCATAGCCGGCGCATGAGGGGGGGGACTCCTCCCCTCCTTCATTCATGTGGTGAACCTCCACTCACATAAACATGGCCTCCACCCAAAATCCCACTCACATGTATTTAATTTC
This sequence comes from Avena eriantha, assembly GCA_910589775.1. Lineage (NCBI taxonomy): Eukaryota > Viridiplantae > Streptophyta > Magnoliopsida > Poales > Poaceae > Avena > Avena eriantha. Next base: position 287,500,565 of record OU342743.1, on the reverse strand, counting down.
CACCAAATTAAATGCAACTCTCAATTAATAATACTCTTTTATTTATTTTATTCAGAATTTTGTTAATTACTTTAATTAACAAACATTCACATAAAACCCCTTGCAACATTTCAATATCACATGCAGAACCACTTTCTGCAATTTCACCCAAAACAATTCCGGTTTCTATCGAAACAATTCCTGCGCTTTGCAAACCTTTTGTCTGGAACATATGTGCTCCTAAATGGTGTCCGGCAACCCTTAAGTGTGTCACCCTATGGTTCACGAATAATACAGACATGATTGAGACTCCTCTCAGATCAATAATCAGAAGCGGGACCTGGAGATCCATACTGACTCCTGCATATTCAACGATGACTTCTGTGATCGTGAGAACCTTAAACGTCAGCAATTTAATCCCTTTGTCTCATGATATAATACATGTCCGAGATTCGATCATCGGTATCCAAATACCTAGTTTGATCTCGTTACCGACATGCACTCTTTTCTCATTTCCGTGATATAACATTCTAGTGATCACATCACTTGCTTGCAAGCTATCTTAATGTGATATCACAGAGAGGGCCCAGAGTATATCTATCCGTCATCGGGATTGACAAATTCCACTCTTGATCCATGAGCCTCAACATAACACCTTCATAGCACTGAACCCACCTTTATAGTCACCCTGTTACGGTGTGACGTTTGATGTTATCAAGATACTCTTCCGGTGTTAGCAATTAACATGATCTCATGGTCTAAGGACTAAGACTACTTTGTATGATGTTATAGCAATATAAACATAATGACTTGATCGTAATGCTATACTTCGGATGAATGTTCATCACATCATTTCACAAATGCTGTGACCTTGTTATTAACAACATCCAATGTCCATGATCAGGAAACCTTGATCATCTTGTTAATCAACAAGCTAGTTTATAAGAGAGGCATAACTAGGAACCCTTTTTGTTTATTAAACACACATGTATTGATGTTTCCTCTCAATACAATTATAGCATGCAAAATAAACATCTATCATATACAAGGAATATATAATAACAACTTTATTATTGCCTCTCAGGGCATATTTCCTTCACTTAAACTACCAAATATTACCAAACCGTGACATACTCTAACCCCCCCCCCCCCCGCAGTCGGATTGGTAGTGACGAGAACAGCCGGAGCATCACAGACGGTCTGACTGGAGCATAATCCAAAGGTGTGAACTGTAGAGGATGTCGGTGGATGTCGATGTCGATGTAGACAGAAGTAGGGTGATGTAGTCGTGGTCGATGATGCCGTTGGTGATGTAGTCGGCGTTGATGAAATTGATGATGTTTATGTTGTCGTGGTGTTGTGGTCGATGTCATCATTGTGCATGGAGAATTCACCGTAGTAGTTGACATAGACGAAGTTGGATCCGGAGTAGTCGAGGTAGGTGACATGCCTTGCCGAGCTTGCCAAACTCGGGAGCACGTCGGGGATGAAGGCACGCGTTGGTGTTGCCAATACCGGACGTGCGAAGAAAGGGACCATCACGAGCCATGCGAGCTAGAGCCGGAGGGAGCAACAGAGAAATTCTCCGTGAACAGTCGGTGCGTAGAAGTTGTCCGCCGATTTGTCGGAGTAGATGAAGTAGTTGCAAGAAGAAAATTGATTAAGTAAAAAATAAAAATTAGACTGTGACTCTAGCGGTTTGGTCGTGGTGGATGAAGACGAAGAGGTAGTTGTTGATGGAGATTTATTGTAGCCATAGTTGATTTCGGGATTAGACCCATATTTTCCGCTTGTATGAGCGCGGCGTCGCTCGTGGAGAAGAAGAACTTGTTGGCGTTGATGATGACCATGTTTGGTGGTGGCGGCGATGATGCGGCGATGTTGTTGGTGTAGATGGTTGTCAGCGATGATGACCATGGGTGATGAAGGTGCAGCCCTTTGTTGATGGCATGGCGCGTACTCAGGGACGTGCGTCCCGGTAGATGTTGATGAAGACGGGCCGACTTTTTGATGATGTGAGGACGGAGCAGCCAACGCAGCACGTGGAGGCGTACCTTGGGGCGCCGCGCAGAGCCTCCTTGCCACGATCGTTGATGATGATTTGCCGGAGTGCACTTTAGTCAACGGATCTGCTATATTCAGGTCCGTGTGCACTTTACAAATCTTTATATCTCCATCCTTGACATGCTCGCGGATGGAGTGAAACCGGCTCTTAATATGTTTGGAATTCTTGTGAGACCTTGGTTCCTTGGCGTTGGCTATGGCTCCATTGTTGTCACAATAAATCACCATTGGGTCCAACGCACTAGGAACCACTCCTAGTTCAGTCATGAACTCCTTCATCCAAACCGCTTCCTGTGCCGCTTCTGAAGCAGCAACATATTCCGCCTCCGTCGTTGATCCAGCCACCACAGGTTGTTTGGAGCTCCTCCAACTAACTGTTGCTCCGTTCAAGAGAAATATGTATCCGGATTGAGACTTAGAATCATCCGGATCAGTGTCAAAGCTAGCATCGACATAACACTTAGCGACTAGCTCTTCTTCACTTCCGTATACAAGAAACATATCCTTAGTTCTTCTCAAGTACTTAAGGATATTCTTGACCGCTATCCAGTGTTCCGAACCTAGATCAGATTGGTACCTACTAGTCAAACTAATAGCATGTGCCACATCCGGTCTTGTACATAGCATGGCATACATTATAGAGCCTATGGCTGAGGCATAGGGGATCTTATCCATTATCTCTCTTTCTTCCACCGTAGCCGGACTTTGAGTCTTACTCAATGTCTTGCCTTGCAGCATAGGTAAGTACCCCTTCTTACTTCCGCCCATATTAAACTTCTTTAATATCTTATCAAGGTATGTACTCTGCGATAGCCCAATTAGGCGTCTTGATCTATCTCTGTAGATTTTAATGCCTAATATATATGAAGCTTCACCAAGGTCCTTCATCGAAAATTTGCTGTTTAGATAACTTTTAACACTGTTTAAAAGATCTATATCATTTCCAATCAATAATATGTGATCCACATATAATATCAGAAATGCCACATTGCTCCCACTCACTTTCTTGTAAACACAAGCCTCTCCATAAGTTTGGACAAATCCAAACTCTTTGATCACCTCATCAAAGCGGAGATTCCAACTCAAGGATGCTTGCTTCAGTCCATAGATGGATCACTGAAGTTTGCACACCTTATCAGCATCCTTAGGATCGACAAAACCCTTAGGTTGTATCATATACAACTCTTCTTCAATATTACCATTGAGGAACGCAGTTTTGACATCCATCTGCCATATTTCATAATCGAAATATGCAGCAATTGCTAACATAATCCTAACCGACTTAAGCATCGCTACGGGAGAGAATGTCTCATCGTAGTCAACTCCTTGAATTTGTCGAAACCCCCTTGCGACAAGTCGAGCCTTCGAGATGGTTACATTACCATCAGCATCAGTTTTTCTTTTGAAAATCCATTTATTCTCAATGGCCTTTCGATCGTGAGGTAAGTCCACCAAGGTCCAAACCTGGTTTTCGTACATGGATTCCATCTCGGATTTCATGGCTTCTAGCCATTTGTTGGAATCAGGGCTCATCATCGCTTCTTCATACGTCGCAGGGTCATCTATTTCATCAATCATGAAATTCATAACAGGATTGCCATACAGTTCAGGAGCTGCACGTGTCCTGCTTGACCTACGAGGTTTGGTAGTGTCCTCTTTCGGAGTTTTATAATCAATATCATTAGCTCTCTCTTCATTAGGTGAAGTCAACTCCGAAACAACTTCCGGTGTTGCGCTACTCGCCATTTCATGAAGAGAAGGTTCAATAACCTCTTCGAGTTCTACCTTCCGACTACTCACACCTTTCGCGAGAAACTCCTTCTCAAGAAAGGATCCATTCTTGGCAACAAAGACCTTGCCCTCGGATCTGTGATAGAAGGTATACCCAATCGTTTCCTTAGGGTATCCTATGAAGACACATTTTTCCGCTTTGGGTTCGATTTTATCCGGTTGAAGTTTCTTCACATAAACATCGCATCCCCAAACTTTAAGAAATGACAGCTTAGGTTTGTTTCCAAACCATAATTCATACGGTGTCTTTTCAACGGATTTAGATGGTGCCCTATTTAAAGTGAATGCAGCGGTTTCCAGTGCATAACACCAAAATGACAGTGGCAAGTCAGTCAGAGACATCATAGATCGAACCATATCCAATAAAGTACGATTACGACGTTCTGACACACCATTACGTTGTGGTGTTCCAGCAGGCGTGAGTTGTGAAACTATTCCACAGTCTTTCATATGTGTGCTAAACTCGTAACTAAGATACTCTCCTCCACGGTCGGACCGCAGAAATTTGATCTTTCTGTTACGATGATTTTCCACTTCATTGTGAAATTCTTTGAACTTTTCAAAGGTTTCAGACTTATGTTTCATCAAATAGATATACCCGTATCTACTCAAATCATCCGTGAAAGTAACAAAATAACGATATCCACCTCGCGCCGACACACTCATTAGTCCACACACATCAGTATGTATGATTTCCAATAAATCTGTCGTCCGTTCCATTGAACCGGAAAACGGCGTTCTAGTCATCTTGCCCATAGGGCATGGCTCACATGTAACAAATGATTCAAAATCAAGTGATTCCAAAAGTCCATCAGAATGGAGTTTCTTCATGCGTTTAACGCCAATATGACCTAGACGGTAGTGCCACATATATGCAGATATATCATTATCAAGTTTAATCCTTTTAGCATCAACAATATGAATATGCGTAATACTACTATTGAGATCCAACAGAAATAAACCATTCAACATAGGTGCATGACCATAAAAGATATTATTCATATAAATCGAACAACCATTATTTTCATACTTAAACGAATAACCACTTTGCATCAAACATGATCCGAATACAATGTTCATGCTCAGTGCAGGCACTAAATAACAATTATTCAGGTTTATAACTAATCCCGACGGCATATGGAGAGGCAGCGTTCCGACGGCGATCACATCAACTCTTGATCCATTGCCGACCCGCATCGTGACCTCATCCCTTGCTAGTTGTCGCTTGTTCCGTAGCCCCTGAACCGAGTTACATATATTAGCAACCGATCCCGTATCAAATACCTAGGTGCTACTGTGAGTACTAGTCAAGTACACATCAATAACATGTATATCACATATACCTTTGTTTGCCTTGCCGGCCTTCTTGTCCGCCAAATACTTGGGGCAGTTGCGCTTCCAATGGCCAGTCCCCTTGCAATAGTAGCACTCGGTGTCAGACTTAGGGCCAGCTCAGGGTTTCTTTTTCGGCGTGGTAACCGATTTGCCGCCCTTCTTTCCCTTCTGCTTGCCTTTCTTGTCCTTCTTGAAACCGGTGGTCTTATTGATCATCAACACTTGATGTTCTTTCCTAATCTCCACTTCTGCAGTCTTAAGCATTGACAGAAGCTCGGGAAGAGACTTCTTCATGCCCTGCATATTATAGTTCATCACGAAGCTCTTGTAGCTAGGTGGCAGAGATTGGAGAACACGATGTATGCCTAAGTCATTGGGAATCGTTATTCCCAAGGACACAAGCTTATCGGCGTACCCAGACATTTTGAGTACGTGCTCACTAACGGAGTTGTTTTCTTCCATCATGTAGCTAAAGAACTTTTCAGAAGCATTATAACTCTCTACGGCAGCATGGGTATCGAAAATCATTTTCAATTCTCCCATGGTATCAAAGGCATTGCCATTTTCGAAACGTTTTCGAAGTTCTGGCTCTAGCCCATACAGTATGCCGCAATGAACTAAGTTGTGGTCCTCCTGACGAGTTATATAGACGTTCTTTTCCTCGTCAGGGGCATCGAGAGCTGGTGGGGGGCCTAGCGGTGCCTCTAGCACATAATGCTTTTGTGCAGCAGTGAGGAGAATCCTCAAATTCATAGCCCAATTGGTGAAGTTGCTACCATTCGCAGCAAGCTTCTCTTTCTCCATGAACACATTGAAATTAAAAGTAGGTGGTGCCATCCTCGAACAGAATTTGTAAAATAATTTTAAACTAAGTTTATGATAGATTGAGTTCAACTAATCCAAATTACTAATGAACTCCCACTCAAAAATGACATCCCTCGTGTCCTTTTGGTGATTACATGAACCAAATCCACTACACCAAGTCCGATCATCACGTGAGTCAGTGTAGCTTCAAAGGCGAGCATCTATATGGGCATCATATCAACTATATGACTCATGCTTAACCTTTCGGTCCGTGTTCCGAGGCCATGTCTGTACATGCTAGGCTCTTCAAGTAAGAACCTTAGTATGCGCGTGTGTAAAACTGGCTTACACCCGTTGTATGAAAGCGTAGAGTTGAGAACACCCGATCATCACGTGATGCCTCAAAACACGATCCACAAAACGGTGCATACTTAAGGAAGAACACATTTTATCTTGATATCTAAATGAGGGATCATCTTATAATGCTACCAAAAGCGCCAAACTAGCAATATAAGATGCTAACATCTAATGTGTGAAGTGAGGTGATATGGTCCATGCATTTGATCTCTATCATTTGCATCGTGGTATGATCTCTATCATTCCTTTGTGTGTAAGGCCAAGGTCTATGGAACTTACACGTTAAGTGAGTTGTAAGAGTATCTATCATATATCTACTTACAACAATACCATATCAAGACACTAGCCCAGCAACGATCTCAACTAGACGCCTCTAATTTATCAATTGCAAGTTTTACGTGGCTTAGGGCTTTCGGAGATAGAACCGGTCTTACCTACGAACATGAACCACAACGAGGATAACCAAGTTATTAGCAACTCGTTGTAAATCAGATATTGACTATAGTAGGAGAGACAGACACCCGCTAGCCACTTATGCAAAACTAGTTGAATGTCAGTCGTGGAACCGGTCTCATGTACGATGACATGTAAGGTTGGTCCGGCCGCTTCATCCCACTATGCCACCAATATCCAAAGTACATAGAAGATGCAATAACATGATCATCATCGCCCACATATAAACATATGTGTACTACCCGTGCAAAGCACCTACGCATAGATCAGGCTCTGATACCACTGTTGGGTCCGCAACATAGAAAACAAAAATTTTCCTACGATGGGAACTATACGCCAAGATCTATCTACTAGATACAGAGCAACGGGTGGACATACATCCATGGAGAACTTACCCTCGAAGACAACGAGTTTTGTTAACGAGTAGGAACTCGTGGTTGATGTAGTCGTACGCTTGCCGATCTCAAGATCGTGTGGAAGTCCGAGCGCCGCAAATCAGCAGCGCATCCGTCCTCGCACACACGTTCAAGCGACCGGACAACCTCCACCTCCTCACTCCAGCGAATCAGCGGAAGCAGCAACTCCTTCCAGATGCAAGGCTACCGGGAACATGTATCTCGCTAATCCGAGACCATGGGGGAATATCTAGAGGGGGAGAGAGATCCTTCACGAGGAGGTGTGATTTGTGAGAAGGGAGAGGGGGGCTTTATATAGGAGGGAGGGAGACCCCTCCCCTCCCATAGCCGGCGCATGAGGGGGGGGGACTCGTCCCCTCCTTTATTCATGTGGTGAACCTCCACTCACATAAACATGGCCTCCACCCAAAATCCCACTCACATGTATTTAATTTCCACCAAATTAAATGCAACTCTCAATTAATAAAACTCTTTTATTTATTTTATTCAGAATTTTGTTAATTACTTTAATTAACAAACATTCACATAAAACCCCTTGCAACATTTCAATATCACATGCAGAACCACTTTCTGCAATTTCACCCAAAACAATTCCGGTTTCTATCGAAACAATTCTTGTTTCTATCGAAACATTTCCTGCGCTTTGCAAACCTTTTGTCTGGAACATATGTGCTCCTAAATGGTGTCCGGCAACCCTTAAGTGTGTCACCCTACGGTTCGCGAATAATACAGACATGATTGAGACTCCTCTCAGATCAATAATCAGAAGCGGGACCTAGAGATCCATACTGACTCCTGCATATTCAACGATGACTTCTGTGATCGTGAGAACCTTAAACGTCAACAATTTAATCCCTTTGTCTCATGATATAATACATGTCCGAGATTCGATCATCGGTATCCAAATACCTAGTTTGATCTCGTTACCGACATGCACTCTTTTCTCATTTCCGTGATATAACATTCTAGTGATCACATCACTTGCTTGCAAGCTATCTTAATGTGATATCACAGAGAGGGCCCAGAGTATATCTATCCATCATCGGGATTGACAAATTCCACTCTTGATCCATGAGCCTCAACATAACACCTTCATAGCACTGAACCCACCTTTATAGTCACCCTGTTACGGTGTGACGTTTGATGTTATCAAGATACTCTTCCGGTGTTAGCAATTAACATGATCTCATGGTCTAAGGACTAAGACTACTTTGTATGATGTTATAGCAATATAAACATAATGACTTGATCGTAATGCTATACTTCGGATGAATGTTCATCACATCATTTCACAAATGCTGTGACCTTGTTATTAACAACATCCAATGTCCATGATCAGGAAACCTTGATCATCTTGTTAATCAACAAGCTAGTTTATAAGAGAGGCATAACTAGGAACCCTTTTTGTTTATTAAACACACATGTATTGATGTTTCCTCTCAATACAATTATAGCATGCAAAATAAACATCTATCATATACAAGGAATATATAATAACAACTTTATTATTGCCTCTCAGGGCATATTTCCTTCACTTAAACTACCAAATATTACCAAACCGTGACATACTCTAACCCCCCCCCGTAGTCGGATTGGTAGTGACGAGAACAGCCGGAGCATCGCGGACGGTCTGACTGGAGCATAATCCAAAGGCGTGAACTGTAGAGGATGTCGGTGGATGTCGATGTCGATGTAGACAAAAGTAGGGTGATGTAGTCGTGGTTGATGATGCCGTTGGTGATGTAGTCGGCGTTGATGAAATTGATGATGTTTATGTTGTCGTGGTGTTGTGGTCGATGTCATCATTGTGCATGGAGAATTCACCGTAGTAGTTGACGTAGACGAAGTTGGATCCGGAGTAGTCGAGGTAGGTGACATGCCTTGCCGAGCTTGCCAAACTCGGGAGCACGTCGGGGATGAAGGCACGCGTCGGTGTTGCCAATACCGGACGTGCGAAGAAAGGGACCATCACGAGCCATGCGAGCTAGAGCCGGAGGGAGCAACAGAGAAATTCTCCGTGAACAGTCGGTGTGTAGAAGTTGTCCGCCGATTTGTCGGAGTAGATGAAGTAGTTGCAAGAAGAAAACTGATTAAGTAAAAAATAAAAATTAGACTGCGACTCTAGCGGTTTGGTCGTGGTGGATGAAGACGAAGAGGTAGTTATTGATGGAGATTTATTGTAGCGGAGTTGATTTCGGGATTAGACCCATATTTTTCGCTTGTATGAGCGCGGCGTCGCTCGTGGAGAAGAAGAACTTGTTGGCGTTGACGATGACCATGTTTGGTGGTGGCGGCGATGATGCGGCGATGTTGTTGGTGTAGATGGTTGTCAGCGATGATGACCATGGGTGATGAAGGTGCAGTCGTTTGTTGATGACATGGCGCGTACTTAGGGACGTGCGTCCCGGTAGATGTTGATGAAGGCAGGCCGACTTTTAGATGATGTGAGGACGGAGCAGCCAACGCAGCGCGTGGAGGCGTACCTTGGGGTGCCGCGCAGAGCCTCCTTGCCACGATCGTTGATGATGATTTGCCGGAGTTGAGTCGATGCCGATGTTGAAGTAGAGGCGCGCGATGACGACATGCGGCTGTGGACGATGCTTTTGGTGGCTAAGACAAAAATAGATCTAATAGAAAAATGAAATTTGCTAGAACTACTAAACCGATCTAGGGAATTGGAAGAAAAACTAGCTACGAGATTTGGTGCCCCTGGCGGAGATCATGGAGCTCGATCTCGCCGAGGACGACACTGTGGAAGCAGAGGCTAAACCCTAGGCGGAGCGAACCACTCTGATACCATGAAAGATTTGTGGAAGTATAGATTGTATTGATATTGCAAGAGGTGATTACATCGTGAGCCCTTAGGCTGTTTATATAGTACTAGAAGACTTGGGGGGCAAGAAAACTACTAGAGATAAAATTGGATTACAAATTTAAACTACTAAATATTACCAAACTGTGACATACTCTAACAAGCCCGATGGAGACGCCCTTATCACAGTAGATAATAGTGGCATGCTCAATAGGATGATGAAGCCCTAACAGAAGCTAACGCAACCAAACCGTTTTAGCCACGACATGAGCCACTGCACGGTATTCAGCCTCAGCAGAAAAGCGGGAGACCGTGAGCTGACGTTTAGACGACCACGAAATCAAATTGTCGCCCATGAACGCACGACACCCTGATGTAGATTGACTAGTATCTAGACAACCTGCTGATGCATGTAAAATACATACATGAATTTTGTAGTTTGTTGTCAAATATTCTCACATATTTACATCATATACAATATTATATACTTGTAAGAAAACAAATTAGGCATTATGATTATTTTGTATTTTCCTTTTGGATTTTTTGAATTAAATGAACTATTTTAATTTCTATTTAATTATTTAATATTTTTGTGATTTTAGGTATGAAAAATAATTGTAACTAAAAAAAGTAGAATTCATTTTATTGTTAATTGAATAAAGTTTATTATTACTTCATCATTGTTATTTATTTAAACTAGACCTCTATCTGCGTCTCCCGGAACGGGGCTGTTAGGCAGAACATTTGCCGATCTAAATTGTTTACGAAGAAGTGCAAAGTATTAGAATGATGCACAATCATACACCAAGTAGCTCAGGCGCACACCTACCACCTCGCTTTTTTTGAGAGAGACCCACGAGAGCTTCCGGACACGTATGTAAGGCAATTCGTTTGATGTTATAATCGTTTAGATTTTTTTTCTTATAAGTAACATTTCTACGGTGTGTTGCAACACGTAGTCGAGACGATAGGCAACATTGCCCCGGGGCACGACCATTAGAAGGAAAGTTTGAAAGGACAATTGATATATTCTAGAGGGGTGAACATGCTTTCAAAATAATTACAATTACGACTCTAATAAATGCGGGATAAAACTAATGTTTAATTGATCAAAGCACAAAACCTAAATTCACTAGGTTCAACTAAGCGCACCAACAATCTATGCTAAACAAGTCAAGGAACAAGGTGATAGCAATATAGAATACTTCAAGCATGATGACTATCACAATGTAAATTGCATAAGTAAAGAGCTTAGTTGAGAGATAATCAATGACATAGAGACGATGATTTTTATCTCGAAGTTCACTTCCAAAGAAGCTACGTCTACAGAAGAGGTGCGATGCTGCAATGCTCTCCAAACGCCACAAATGGCTCACCTTGAGGTGTCGTGACTTGATGCTCACCGAACACCACACAAGGTCTCACCCCAAGATGCGAAGACATGCAACTCACCGACGCCACAGCAGGCTCGCCCTATTTTCCCGTGAGATCACCACAAAGGCCTACTCACGATCAACTATGGAATACTCGAGGGCAATCACCGAACACATATAAGGCTTGGGGGATGTTTACAACTCAATTGGAGGCTCCACAGAATTACCGCAAAGGCATCTAGCTTGAGGAAACTCCACAACTCAATTGGAGGTCCCACGGAAATCACACCACAACCACACAATTGTCTAGGGTTCTAAGAACCCAAAGAGCCCAAGAGTAATAAGCCCACGAGCTTGAACTCGTCGAATCTCCGTAGAAAACTCAAATATATGCACCAAATGTAAGAGGCAGGTCCTTCACTCCCAAATTCCACCAAAGCTACAAAATTTATTGGGTGAATAGGAGAGGAAGAACATACAAGATGAGAACACACAACTTTCCAAGAACTTGATCCCAAGGATTCCTTCACAAAGAAAGGATTTTGTTAGGTGCAATTGTAGATCTAGATCTCCTCTCTCAAATCCCTCAAAATATGCAAAAATCATAGGAGGTGGAAGGGAGAGAACAAGCTCTTATGTTAGAGATTTTGCCTAAATGGCCCAGCCCATATTTCCATTTTCATAATTCCTGAAATCCTAGTGTCCCATTCATGCATGTCAAAAGGTGGGACAAATGTTTAGTCTCACATTGCTAGTTGAATGAAGGTTTCACCACTTTATAAGGAGGGCTCTTCCACCACTTTGTAAAAGAATAAGAAGGAGAGAGACATACACGCGCGCTCCTCCTCGTTCGCCGCCCGCCTCACTATGCCTAACCTCGCCTCGTCACGATGCGCGCGCGCCACAAGATGCGGGAATGCCTCGAGCCGAGAGCTTATCTTTCTTTTTGCCACGCATGAATTGATAATAATCTGAACAGTCTGCGTTAGTGGGTGTTTAATATGAACTTAGTGGAGATTTATTTAGAACTTAGTTGAGGCTATTTGGCTTTGGTCGATGCCTGTTCATTTCCTCTCCCAACACCAATTGTTCGCCTACCTACTCGTGTCTATAGGAGTGAGAGGTCGTTCTTCTCCTCAAACACACCAATGCACATCCCTTTATGCCTCCAGTTCTAGAGCACTGCGCTACCTAGATCTTCCCCATACCGTCTTGAGGCATGCACAGCGAGCCATGACAGTAGGCCTCCGAGACCCTGCTGCTTTGAGTCTTGTACGTGAGAAGGGCGATAAGGTTTTTGGGGAGCGCTTCTAGCGCGACTACTGGCTTCATCATGGACTCCTTCACGAATAACGATAGTGCCAACGTCTTCCCCAATGATGACTTCTTCCCTGACATCAACAACCTCTTCCTCAATGACATGGCTAGCGATGGTACCAACGTCAACATGGGCGGTTCCTCTACTGTGATGTATACCATATTTCTCGATCTTCTTTATCTTAGTCAGATAGTCCGTCATATCTTATGGTTTGCAGTAGGTTATCCGCTAAATAACATGATTAGTTTAATCTCTATTATTCTATTCATATTTTACCTACCTTTTATTATGGTTAATTCCCTTGGTAAATTGCTCTTTTACTCAACAATCCAAAAACCTTATTATAGGCAATTTTCTCCCAAGTGGTTTCTTTGCATCTGTGAAGCCACCTGTCTTTGAGGGTATGTTTTATAAGAGATGGCACGTGAGAGTAGTTCCCTGGTTTCAGAACATGAACTGCTATGACACCACTCTTCGCAAGCCTGAGGGAGAGCTTACTCCTGCTCAGGAGCAAGTTTTTAGAAAACGGATACCTTTTTCAAGGCTGCTCTGTTGTCTATTCTTGGGGAAAACATTGTTGAACCCTATATGTCATTTGATGATGGCAAGGACATGTGGGCTGTGCTCGAGGCCAATTTTGGGGTCTCGGACGCTGGCAGTGAACTGTATGTCATGGAGCAATTCTATGACTAGAAGATGACTGATGACTGCTCTATGGTTGAGCAATCTCATGAGATACAATCACTGGCCAAGGAGCTTGAGAACTTTCCTTGTGTGTTACTAGACAAGTTCGTTGTCGGGGCATTATTGCCAAGCTTCCCCTTCGTGGAGGAACTTTGCTACTTCCCTGAAACACAAGAGACAAGAGTTTTCCGTATCGGATCTCATTGGAATTCTTGATGTGGAAGAGAAGGCGAGAGAAAAAGACACATGTGCTCGAGGTGCTGAGGGAGGTTCAAGTGCTAACTTAGTCCAGAAAAAACTTTCAGCCTCACAAGTTCAAGAACAAGGGCAAGTTTGATGGTAGAGGAAAGTTCGATGGGAAGAATAAAGCCTCACAGTCTATGAGTTTCAAGAAGAAGACTAATAAGAATAAAGGTGCTTGTCATGTGTGTAGTGATCCTTGTCATTGGGCTCCTGCTTGCCCCAACCGTTTTGACAAGCGCTAGCATGGGAAGAGCTACAAGACTGCTAATGTTGTCATGGGCGACATTGAGATGAAAGATGTTGGGTATGGTATATGACCTACTGTTCTTTCATTATGCCATTCTCCTCATTGGTGGATTGATAGGGGCGCTAATGTACATGTCTATTCTGATATTTCCATGTTTTCTTCATATCAGGTCAGAGGGACTCAATCCATGCTAATGGGGAACGACTCACATGCTTCTCTTCATGGTGTTGATACGGTCGATCTGAAGTTCACTTCAGGAAAGACTATGCACCTGAAGAACGCGCATCATGTTCCATCAATAAATAAAAGATTGTATTCAAGTCCAATAAATCTGTAATTTGTAAATACGGAACCTTTGTCGGTAAAGGTTATGAGTGAGGAGGCTTGTTCCGCTTATCCCTGTGAGATGTTTGCAATATCGTTAATCATATTTATACGAATTTTGAATCAAATGTCTGGCATTCTCGTCTGTGTCATATTAGTTTTAGTTGTATGGCGTGGCTAGCCAAAATGATTTTAATTCCTGATTTCACTACTGTCAAGGGATCTAAGTTCCAAGTTTGTGTGCAAGCAAAGAAACATCGCAAGTCACATACGACTACGAAAATGACAAATTTAACACCACTAGAGCTCATACATTCTGATCTTTGTGAGATGAATGGTGTGTTGACAAAAGGTGGAAAGAAATATTTCATGACGTCGATCGATGGCACTACGAGATATTGTCATGTGTATCTTCTGAAATCAAAAGATGAGGCTTTGAGTTTCTTCAAAATCTATAAAGTTGAAGCAGAAAACTAACTTGATCGAAAGATTAATAGACTTAGGTATGATCGTGGTGGAGAGTATTTTTCTAAAGAATTTTATTCCTTTTGGGCAGAACATGGCATAATTCATGAGAGGACGCCTCCCTACTCACCCCAGTCAAATGGGGTAGCCGAAAGAAAGAACTGTACTCTAACAGATTTGGTTAACGCCATGTTAAACACATCGGGTCTCTCCAAGGAATGGTGGGGAGAGGCACTAATGACTACGTGTCATGTACTAAAAAGAGTTCCCACAAAGAACAAAGAAATTACTCCATTCGAAGAATGGGATAAGAAAAGGTTAAAACTCTCTTACTTACGTACATGGGGTTGTTTGGCAAAGGTTAATATACCAATTCCCAAGAAACACAAATTGGGACCAAAAACCATTGATTGTGTTTTTCTAGGCTATGTGTTTCATAGCATTGGTTATAGATTCTTGATAGTAAAATCTTAAGTACCTGACATACATGTTGGTATAATCATGGAGTCGACTGATGCGACTTTCTTTGAGGATATCTTTCCTGTGAAGGATAAACCTAACACATCAAATCCGGAGATACCTAGTTCATCTAATCAGGAATTTACTATAATTTCTAAACCTACCATTCCAATTGAACACTCTGAAAGTCCTAAGGTGGATGATAATGAAATTCCTAAAAGAAGCAAATGATAGAGGTCTGCAAAGTCCTTTGGTGATGATTTCATTGTGTACCTTGTGGATGACACTCCCACTTCCATTTCAGAAGCCTATGCATCTCCTGATACCGACTACTAGAAGGAAGCCATCCGTAGTGAGATGGATTCCATCTTAGCTAATGGAACATGGGAGATCACTGATCGCCTTGACGGGTGAAAACCTGTAGGATGCAAGTGGGTATTTAAGAAAAAGCTTAGGCCTGATGATACTATTGAGAAGTACAAGGCTTGACTTGTGGCCAAGGGCTACACTCAAAAATAAGGTGAATACTTCTTTGACACTTACTCACTTGTTGCCAGATTGACCACTATTCGAGTACTACTTTCAATGGCTGCCTCACATGGTCTTCTCGTTCATCAAATGGACATTAAGACAGCTTTCCTAAATAGAGAGTTGGGTGAGGAAATTTACATGGATCAGCCAGATGGCTCTGTGGTAAGTGGTCAAGAAGGAAAGGTGTAAGTTGTTGAAGTATTTATATGGCCTAAACAAGCCCCTGATGTCTACGCACTTCTATTCTTGTAGACAGTTGTTGGGCCTCCAAGTGTAGAGGTTTGTAGAACAGTAGCAAGTTTTCCCTTAAGTGGATCACCCAAGGTTTATCGAACTCAGGGAGGAAGTGGTCAAAGGTATCCCCTCTCAAGCAACCCTGCAATCAAGATACAAGAACTCTCTGGTGTCCCCAACACACCCAATACACTTGTCAGGTGTATAGGTGCACTAGTTCGGCGAAGAGATAGTGAAATACAAGTGGTATGGATAATTATAAGTGGTAACGGTGATAGAAAATAACTTGATGGCATGGAAAAGACTAAAGGAAAACTGAAATAAAGATGGAAGCAAGCAAACATGTAATAGATCTAGTAGCAAACGGTGTATCAATGCTTAGAAACAAGGCCTAGGGATCATACTTTCACTAGTGAACACTCTCATATAAATATCTTCTCTTTATGATACTACTCTTAACTACTCTCCGGTTGGACACTCTAATCGATGGTAGGGCTATAACAACACACCTCAAAGTAACCCTTTCCCATCTAGAAAATCCCACACTGTCACCTTGAGTACTAGATGAGTCCAACAAACACCACAATTTCATAAAGACATCCAACTCCAAATATAACTCATAAAAAGTATTTGTAATCTCTAGCCTAAGTGCCACCATGGTGTGCACGCTGACACTTTCACACACATGGGGAGAGTAGAGATCTATTAAAGCACTTGAGTAGCAAGGTAGATCTATAGATTACAAGCTCATGATCTCAATAAGACCATGCATAGAGAGAGAGATGAACACATAGCTACCGGTAGAACCCTTAGCCTCGAGAGAGAACTACTCCCTCCTCATCATGGGAATGAGCAATGGTGATGGAGATGGCGGTGGAGATCGATGGAGATGGCTCCGGGGGCACTTCCCCGTCCCGGCAGGGTGCCGGAACAGAGACTTTCTGTCCCCCGAATCTCCCCTTCGGTGGCGGCGGCGCTGCGGAACTTTTTGTGGCTGGAGGCAGGACTCTCTAGGGTTTAGGCATCGGGAGGCTTCTTATAGGCGAAGAGGCAAGATCGGTGGAGTGCCAGGGGGCCCACACCACCTGGTGGTGCGGCCAGGGCTAGCTCGCGCCACCATATGGTGTGGCCAGGCCCTGGCCCTCCTCCGTCTCTGCTTCGGGCTCCGTGAGTCTTTCGGTAAAATAGGAACTTTGGCTTTTGTCCCCTCCAATTCCAAGAATATTGATTTTCTGACTTTCCTGGAACCAAAAACAGCAGAAAATAGGCAACTGGCACTGTGGCTCTTGTTAATAGGTTAGTCCAAGAAATCATATGAAAATTACTCCAAAGTTGGAACAAAACATAAGAAAGTAGATAAAACCAAGCATGGAACATGAAAAATTATAGATACATTTGCAATGTATTAGCCCCTAAGCAGTGGAATGAGAAGTTTGAAAGAACTTTAACTGTTGTAGGATTTGTTGTAAATGAAGCCGACAAGTGTGTGTACCATCGCCATGGTGGGGGCGAAGGAGTCATCCTTTGTTTGTATGTTGATGACATACTGATTTTTAGAACCAACCTTTATGCAATTAAGGAGGTCAAGGATTTCTTATCTCGTTCTTTTGAGATGAAGGATTTGGGAGTAGCTGATGTTATCTTGGATATCAAGCTATTGAGAGATGATGACGGTGGGATTATGTTGCTTTAGTCTCACTATCTGGAAAAGATCTTGAGTTGCTTCGGGTATAGCGACTGCAAGTCTTCTCCTACACCGTATGATCCTAGTGTGTTGCTTCGAAAGAATCAAGGAAATGCTAGAGGCCAACTGAGATACTCTCAAATTATTGGCTCACTTATGTATTTAGCTAGCGCCACGAGGCCTAACATCGCTTTTGTTGTAAGCAAACTCAGTCGATTTGTTTCAAATCCAGGAGATGATCACTGTCATGCTCCGAGAGAGTTATGTGCTATTTAAAAGGCACTACGAGCTATGGCATTCACTATATACTGGGTATCCGAGGGTACTAGTGGGTTATAGTGATTCAAACTGGATATCTGATGCTGACGAGATAAAGGCCATGAGTGGATACGTATTCACACTTGGTGGTGGCAATGTTTCTTGGAAATATTGCAAGAAGACCATCTTAACAAGGTCAGCTATGGAAGCATAACTCATAGCGTTAGAAACAACCACTATTGAAGCAGAGTGGCTTCATGAACTCTTGATGAACTTACCTATGGTTAAAAAACCAATAGCCACAATCCTTATGAACTGCGATAATCAAACTGTGATTTTCAAAGTAAATAGTTCTAAGGATAATATGAAGTCATCAAGACATGTGAAGAGGAGACTGAAATATGTCAACAAAAATGAGAAACTCTGGAGTTATTGCATTGGATTATATCTAAACATCTAAAAACTTGGCAGATCCCTTCACAAAGGGTCTATCACGCAACATGATAGAAAATGCATCGAAGGATATGGGTATGATACCCACAATATGAGTTTTCCATAGTGGTAAACCACTCTATGTGATCGGAGATCCTGTGAATTAGAATTGGGAGACAAACTATTGGTTAGCTGAGAGAAAAGTATCCCTACTTTAAGAAACACCACCCATGAAGATGCAATACTTTCCTATTTTGCATAGCAGGTTGATTTATTATCTTAATGTGTTCCAAGTGGCTTATCTTAAGTATATATGTTGTCCCACAAAACATCTTTTGAAGAACACACCTATATGAGTCTGACCGTTATACTCGCAATCTATGATAGTACGGTGCTCTTTAATAAACTCATGAAAGGCCATGGAGTATGATGCATAAGGTCCACCCGTAGGGAAGTCCCACGGTAGCCTAGTATCAATCAAGACTTTGTGTGAATCTAGGTTCACAGCAAACTTGTAGTTCAAGGCATAATCCATTGTACAAGTTGCAGCCTAGTGATGGCTCTGATTTTTGCCATCTTCCACTATGTTTAAACGTTGTTTTTGGTCAAGAAATTGCCAAATAAACTCTCAACCTTTGCCACTAATGACTAATAATTGCAAAGATATGAAAATCCCTTCTTTGATTTATGTTGTGCAGGAAATCACTGCTTTTAAGGAGAAATAAGGAGTCATAATGAAGGATTTTGAGGAAGTACACATGGCCAAGTAATTGGAGAGGCGTTCTAGGACGTCTGCAAGCTTAACGACCACTAGTACGGGCATGGTCCGCCTGTACCACCCACCCGTACTAGGTGGAGACGGCTTGTCTCATTAAACCCTATAACTTTCGTGAAGATGCTTATATATTTTGAGGCTCCAGCCGCCGGCCAGAGAGCCACCATTCTCAAATTGCATCACAACACCCCAAAGGAGATCCACACCATTGTTCATCCATAGTTCATCCATTGCTCATCACTTCCACCATCCATCCCTCCACTATCCATAGCCATTGCTTTGTACTTTTAGATCTCCTTGTGATTTGGCGACCATTGTAAGAATATTTGATTTCAATCTAACTATTTGCATGATGTTTTCTATCTCCGATCTATTTGTGATGAGTGAGTAGTACTCACGGGTTGCTGGTTGGAAGGAAACCTCACAACAATTATGTGCATCTAGATCATGGGAGAATTGTATTTTGTTTGGATTCATGATTTATATATTTTGTTTCTTCATCTCTTGTCTCGATCTGTGGACTTGTAGGTACCCAAGATCCCATAGATTGATAAAGGCTTGAGGTGAGATACTTGGCTAGCGGCGATCTCATAGGAAACTCAGTGACAAAAAGGGAAGTACGGTCTTCGCTTAGCGCCCCATTCGAGATCAACAACAACATCACCACTTAAAGCTTTAATCTGTGTTTACACTTAATAATCGTTTGTAACACGTGGCTTCAGTGTGCTCTTGGTTGGATCAAAAGTCTATTGCTATGCTCTCTGCATCATGGGGGCTCTAGAATATTAGGATGTGTTGCCCACAAAAGATTATCTCAATACAAAAACTATACATGACTATGCTTATTATTATCTTTCATCCCATTTGATGTGAAGAGGTAGGTGGATCTTCAACCCTAGCCTATCTCCATCCATTGATTCAAACCTGTTATAAAGTAAACTAGATTGGTCCGGTCAACTAAGGTAAAATGAACAAACAAAGTTTTGTAGACGTGTATTTTTATTACCTTTTAGCAGTGCTTTCCGAGGTTCGATTAAACCTAGGTCTTCTAGGGAAAAAGATATTATACTGCATCTGTGAATCTAGATCGAAGGTATCAACCCTTTTTCTGGCACCGTTGTCGGGGAAGCAATTTCGCTATCCTAGTGAGGTCATTAGAGACCTTGTTTTTAGTTTTATTATTAGTTGTAGTTTAATTTTTTTTATTAGTTTACTTTCTTGTTATCTATTTGAAAACCCAAAAAAACTAGTTACTTGTTATTCATTTTTCATTACTTAAAAATTACCAAAAAGATAAGAGCCATGGATCAAAAGAGATTAGGGGAGTATGCTACTCCCACTGATGATTTTATTCGTGCACCCATCACTCAACCCGCAGTTGATGCAGAAACATATGAGATAAAACCTAACCTTTTAAGTTTGGTTCAACAAAACCAATTTGGGGGTTCATCTTCTGAGGATTCGGGATTGCACTTAAATACTTTTACTGAAATTTGTGACATGATGCGTATTAAAGATGTAGATCCAAATGCTGTTATGCTAAGATTATTCTCTTTCTCTCTTAGAGGGAAGGCTAAGGATTGGTTGCTAGCTCTACCAAAGGGCACTATTAAATCCTTGGAGGAATGCACTAATTTGTTTATGACTAAATTCCCCCCCCCCCCAGCTAAGACTATGCAGCTAAGATCCAACATTACAAGCTTTAGACAAGAAGACCGGGAGCGCTTGCATGGGAAAGGATGAAAGAAGCCGTAATGAACTGTCCTAATCATGGGATGGAAGAATTACTTATATTACATTTATTTTATAATGGACTTAACCCAATGTCTAAGTCTATGCTACATACTGCAGCAGGAGGGATGATCATGGGAAAACATGTGAGTGTTGCAAAGAAGTTACTTGATGATATGAAAAATAACCATGCCCAATGGCATGTGGGAAGAACCTTGAAGAGAGTAAGTTTAATTACCGAGGTAAACAATGAGGAGCTTACATCTAAGGTAGATGAGTTGCTTAGCTTAGTAAAAGGTAAGGAAGATCCCCAAGTTAATGCTATCGCTACCGATGTTAATGATGTTAATTTTATAGCTCGCACTCCTTTTAATCCAGCATGGAAAAATAATTATGCTTCTAATGTTCAAAAATATCATACTAACACTACATGAGCTCCTTATAATAATTATGATAATACTAATGGAGAAAATCATGACAATCTCCCATTTGAGCAAACTGTTAGAACATTTATGCAAGTTCAAACCAAACAAAACAATATGCTTATTAAGATTATGGAGAACCATGAAAGTAGTTTAGGGAGATTATCTAACCAAGCTGTTGCAATTAGAAATGATGTTCAGGCTCTACAGGAAAGAACAAAGACCATGGAGGCTCAGCTGGGTAAAGTAGCCAAGAGCCAAGCTCTCATACTAGCAAAGTTCACTAGCAAACCCGAGCCAAATCGGTAGAAGACCTCAAAATGATTAGGGTGGTAACTAATGATGAAAAGCCTGAAGAGCTGGACTATAGCAACACGCCAACACCGGAATATACCATGGAAGATCTATTGAAGATGATCACCATTAATAATCTAGGTATAGAACAAGGTAATGATGCTATGTACCAACAATTTATACAACAAGTAGCATCTAAGGTTCGTGATTGAGAGATGGAGTATAAAAGACTAGCTGATAAGCTTCCAGCTAAGCTAGATGATATATTTGAGCCCACTATTAAAATTAAGTTGGGAGTTAATGTGATATCCGCACTTTGTGATCTTGGTGCAAGCATCTCAACAATTTCCAAAAGCCTATTCGATAAGCTAAACTTAGGGCCATTTGTTACAACTGAATTAAGACTCCATCTAGCTGATTCAACTTATAAACAAGCTGTTGGGATCAAAGAAAATATAGTTGTCGAAATTGAAGGTAGTCTCGCTCTTATTGATCTTGTTATTGTGGACATGCCTGAAGATCCCATAGCACCTATAATTCTAGGTAGGCCATTCCTAAGAACTATTAAAGCTTTGATTAATTTACATGAAGGGAATGTAAGGATAGGGCTACCATCTAGAGATCCTTTTGTATTCCACTTCCCTAGGAAAAAGAAGGCCAAGCCTAATGATGATGATGGTGTAATTACTTTAAAAGAAAACTATTTTGGAGTGGGCATTCCACTCCCCAAACCTAAGTGATTGCCATAAAGGTCAAGCTAATTGACCTTAACTAGAAGCACTTCATGTGAGGCAACCCATGTGAAATAAAGTTTCTCTAAGTTTTTTTATTATGTTTTATTTCATGTTAGTCTTGTTTTTGTTTTTATTTTTAATAAAGAGTGTTTAAGAAGACCTATGGAAAGAGGAGAAGAAATAAGGTAATCCTTTATATTTTATTTTACTAACACATAGCCTAAAAAGTATTGCTGAATCATTACTTAGTGTTTTTGCTACTATCTAACCTTTTGATAAGATGTGTGAAGGCACATAGAGCTACTAATCAAATTCTTGAGTTTTTATAGTTCACAGCGTCGATAACAACCACTGGTACGGCTGGAGTGGCCCGTACCATGTGCCCGTACCACCTCAAGTCAAAGGGGGATAGAAATTTTGATGATTGCCGAAGGAATCAGTGGCGATAACGACCACTGCCATGACCGGACACGCCTTACCGCGCGCTTGTACCGTACCCCCGAGAAAAACATCAGATTTCAAGAAAAGTCACCGCAACGATAACGACTAGCAGTACGGGCGCGTGCAACCGTACCGCGCACCCGTACTGAGTGCACTGCCTGGGAGCAGTCGTCGCCCCCCAAGGTAAGACACCCAGTACGGGTGGGCTCCGGCCATACCGCCTGCCCGTACCGAGTATGTGGACACCATAAGCACGCCGAGGAGGTAACCTAAAAATCCCAAATCATCTATTTTCTCTTTCTTCTTCCTCCAAACTTCAAACCACCTCCATTGGATCGTCAAATTTACTCCATCTTTCTTCGATTCTTCGCATTCACTCGATCTAAGGTATGATTCTCCTCTGATCCCCAACTTATTTGTGCAAAAGCTTGACTTAATCATTCATCATTGCCGATCTAGACATGGGTCTTGTTCTTGATTCAATCTTGGTACTAAGTATGCTTAGAATTGTTTTTAGAGGAGTTTCTTTTGTAGTTAGTGTAGAGAATCACTTATGCTATGTTTATATTGGACAAAAAAATATTAGAAATCTTTATTTACTTTCTCTTGTTTTTATTTATTAGATGAACACGAGGAGTCGTACACCTGAGATGGCTGCGGAGTCCTCCATGCCACCTGTTGACACGTTAACCCCCAAGTCACTTGGCATCGAGTTCACCAAGGAGTTCCATCTTACCCGTTCTGATCTTCTCAAGATTCGAAAGATCAAGTCCACCAAGTGGGCGTGTCCTTATATCCTGAACCAACTTGGCATTCATGCTGATTTTGATTTACTTTGCAACAATGTTGGTTTGTACAATTTTGGCTTTCAGGATTTTGCAATGTACCGCCGCTTGACACTTGAGTTCTTCAGCACCTTGACACACACGGTGGATCCTTATGGTTGTTCTGAGGAACAAAGGCCCGGAGTTAATCGAATCAAATTCCGCCTTATGAACTGTGAGTATACTTTGACACTCAGCCAATGGGCTCAATGCTTTGGGTTTACCAACAACACCACCGATGTACGCACAACTACCTTTGTTTTAGATCCTTCCCATTCACAATATTTTAACTTGATGACAATTCGTGGACACGCACCCAAGGGGAACCAAATTGATCATCCTGCTATTCGATATTTGTTCTATGTTATTGCTAACACATTGCAGGCACGTGGTGAGTTTACTAGAGTTAATGAGGAGGACATGTTGATCCTCGCAAAAGCTGTGCTTATCAATTGTAACTTAACGCTAAATTTGGGTGCTTTTGTGGTTTATCTTAAGCATCAAGCTCTTCAATCTCGAGGACCCATATGTGGAGGAGGAATTGTGACAGTTCTTGCACGCGCACTTCACATCAACCTAGGTAACATCCAACCGTTGACTAGAGGTAACCGCCTCGGTCCATCTACTCTAAGAGCATGTGGTATGATTTGTAAAAATCATGGTAGATATTTCTTCAATATACCTAGAGAGGATCACTTGATCCCTGCTCCTTTGCCTAATGGTTTATTCTCTATCAAGGATGGACGTTTGCGTTCTGACGTGCAGGTCGAAGCCAATCTACCCCATCAAGAAATACCCGTGGGAGGAGGAGAAGATGAAGAAGTAGAACAAGAAGGACCCGAACATGATGTGCAACCACCAAACTACTACACCACCTATGAAGATATCTATGCACTCGAAGGAAATATTCAAAACATGAACAACCTCTCCATCAACCTTCGAGATGCCACTGCAAGCCTCGCCACCTAGTTCTATGATTGGAGTAGCCAATGGAACATGGGAGATTATCCACCACCACCACAATGAGCAAAAAAAGGGCTTGCAAAAGCCTAAGCTTGGGGATGTGTTCCCCTAGCAAAATTTATTTGTGTAATAACAAGGTTGTACTCCAGCTCCTTGTGAGCTTTGAAACACTCGTGTTGGCTTGTTCCAACACTTTGCTTTTTTCCTTTGCTTTTTAATTTGCTTTAGTTTTAGTTTATTTGTTTTCCTTTGTTTTTCTTTTCTTAAACCCTTGCTTGGTTGTAAGTTCTTTTCTATTCTTTAATCCCTATCCTCAAAAATACAAAAAAGATTTTTTCGTTTATCCTTTTTTTCGTAAACGTGGATTCATGCTTTGCCTCTTTGCTTTAATATCATTTTGAGAGTAATCGTGTTTGAGTTTTGAAGGAACACATCCCTATAAGGAAGAGGATCATGAAGTTACTTATGAGAGGTATGTCCTATGTCTCCCACTTATGAAGTTTGAATTGTTTATCTTAGCTGGTTGATTTGCCAAGATGCCATGCTAGTGGGAAGTAATTTAATATGGTTAGAGTAAAGCTTTTTATTAGTATGATGATTAGTTGTTGAAGCTCTTGCTCTAGTTCTTTTAGTTAACCGAGTCTTGCCTTGGAAATAATAATGCCAAACAAGTACAACAAGAAAAAGTCTGAAATTTATGAATTGTTTGATGAATGATTGTCTTGAGAGTATACCCTTGATCATACTTAACCCCATAGATATTTTGATAGTCTCGATGACACTGATGAAAGGAATTGTTTGGTTGAAATAAAGTCTAGTGGTAATTGTGATGCATGCCAAAGCTAACCTTGTGGATCAAACCGTGGTTCTAGCTCAAGAAAAGAGAAAGATGCGATACAACTATGTTCTATGTCTCTAATGAACACTTTTGGGATGCCAACAACTCCACTAGCTTTTGAACGATCTATGGTATAACCCCGGATTTCGGCTATAAGTTGATGACATGATTGGCATCCGTGTCAATGTATGGGCAAAAGTATTGGTACTCTCAAAGGTTGTGTAAACACTAGCAAAAACAAACAAACAGCGATCCTTGAAAAAAAATGAGATGAAAAAGAAAGAAAGAAAGAAAGAAAAAGATATCTCTGAGGATCCACATAACAAGTCCCTGGCATGGTCTCATTACTACTTTACGAATTTTTCTTGGAATACAATGATTGGATTAGAATTATTATAGATTCACTTGATCTATTGATGTGGGTGTAAATAAGACACTTCATCATTATACTACTTGGGACATGAAACTCTCTTACTCAATTATGCTATTTAAACATCCTAGTGTTCCTTGGAAAGCTGAGAGTTAATTAGAGGAATTGGATTGATTTCTACACTTCTAGTTATTTATACTTATATTAAACTTTACTTTGATTATCTTGACTTACCGAAGCTTGTATAGTACTCTTGTCATCTCTCTAACTTTGATAAGCTTCACAAATGAATGAAGTGTTGAGCACATACGACTATCGACTGTAAGTAAACTCCTATTCTCATTGTTTCAAGTTTAAATGCTGAATTCCTTATAGTTCTTTTGGTTCTTCTTGCTCGAGGACGATTAAGGTTTGAGCTTTGGGGAAGTTGATGGCTCCAATTTTTCCCATCTTCCACTTCGTTTAAATGTTTTTTTGGTCAACCAATTACCAAATAAACTCTCAACCTTTGCCACTAATGACTAATAATTGCAAAGATATGCAAATCCCTTCTTTGATTTATGTTGTGTAGGAAATCACTGGTTTTAAGGCGAAATAAGGAGTCATAATGAAGGATTTTGAGGAAGTACACATGACCAAGTAATTGGAGAGGTGTTCTAGGGCATCTGCAATCTTAACGACCACTGGTACGGGCACGGTCCACCCGTACCGCCCGCCTGTACCAGGTGGTGATGGCTTCGTCTCATTAAACCCTACAACTTTCGTGAAGATGCCTATATATTTTGAGGCTCCAGCCGCCGGCCAGAGAGCCGCCATTCTCAGATTGCATCACAACACCCCCAAAGGTGATCCACACCATTGTTCATCCATAGTTCATCCATTGTTCATCACTTCCACCATCCGTCCCTCCACTAGCCATAGCCATTGCTTTGTACTTTTAGATTTCCTTGTGATTTGGCGACCACTGTAAGTATATTTGATTTCAATCTAAGTATTTGCATGATGTTTTCTATCTCCAATCTATTTGTTATGAGTGAGTAGTCCTCACGGGCTACGGGTTGGAGAGAAATCTCGTAGCAATTATGTGCATCTAGATCATGAGAGAATTGTATTTTGTTTGGATTCGTGATTTGTATCTTTTGTTTCTTCGTCTCTTGTCTCGACCTGTGGACTTGTAGGTACCCAAGATCCCATAGATTGATAAAGGCTTGAGGTGAGATATTTGGCTAGCGGCAATCTCATAGGAAACTCAGTGACAGAAAAGGAAGTATGGTCTTCACTTAGCGCCCCATTTGGGATCAACAACAACATCACCACTTAAAGCTTTAATCTATGTTTACACTTAATAATCGTTTGTAATCCGTGGCTTCGGTGTGCTCTGGGTTGGACTAAAAGTCTATTTCTATGCCCGCTGCATCACAGGGGATCTAGAATATTAGGATGTGTTTCCCACAAAAGATTATCTCAATACAAACACTATACATAATTATGCTTATTATTATCTTTCACCCCATTTGCTGTGCAACTGCAGGTGGATCTTCAACCCTAGCCTATCTGCATCCATTGATTCAAACCCGTTATAAAGTAAACTAGATTGGTCCGATCAACTAAGGTAAAAAATAAACAAAGTCTTGTAGACGTGTCCTTTTTACTACTTTTTAGCAGTGCTTTCCGAGCTTCGATTAAACCTAGGTCTTCTAGGGAAAAAGCTATTATACATCATCCGTGAATCCGGATCGAAGGTATCACCTAGTATAACATAAAGCTCTAGGTGGAAGTTTAACTTAACAGTCTCCACTGCAGTATCGATATATAAACAGTGTTTTGGAACCAAATGCAGACTTCATGTGCCCCTGGGATCTGGTAGGGGATTGTTGGAATTTTTGCCTAAATGGCCCAGCCCATATTTCCATTTTATTAATTCCTGAAATCCTAGAGGCCCATGTGGCCCATTCATGCATGGAAAGAGGTGGGACAAATGTTTTGTCCCACATTGCTAGTTGAAGGAAGGTTTCACCACCTTATAAGGAGGGCTCTTCCACCACTTGGTAAAAGATTGAGAAGGAGAGAGACATAGATGCGTGCTCCTCCTCCTCCGCCCGCCTCGTCACGACGCGCGCGCCATGGGTTGCGGGAATGCCTCGAGCCAAGAGCTTCTCTTTCTTTTTGCCACGCATGAATGGATAATAATCTGAATAGTCTGCGTGAGTGGGTGTTAAATATGAACTTAGTGGAGATTTATTTCAAACTTAGTGGATGTTGTTCGGCTTCGGTCGATGCCTGTTCATTTCCTCTCCCAACGCCGACTTTTTGCTTGCGTACCCGTGCCTATTAGAGTGAGAGGTCGCTCCTCTCCTCAGACATTCCAATGCACATCCTGTTATGCCTCCAGTTCCAGAGCACTGCGCTACCTAGATCTTCCCATACCGTCTTGCGGCATGCACCATGAGCCAGGACAGTAGGCCTCCGAGAACCGCTGATTCAAGTCCTGTACGGGATAAGGGCGATAAGGTTTTTGGGGAGCGCTGCTAGCTAATACGTCGTAAACGTATCTATAATTTTTGATGCTCCATGCTTGTTTTGTATCAACTATCTTATGTTTTGTCTACACTTTGAGGCATTTTTATACATTTTCTGGAACTAACCTATTGACAAGATGCTGCAGTGCCAGTTGCCTGTTTTCTCCTGTTTTTGGTTTCAGAAAAGCTAGTAAAGAAATATTCTCGGAATTGGATGAAATAAAAGCCGAAGTTCCTATTTTCCTAACACGACACAGAAGTCCAAAACAGAGACGGAGGAGAGCCACGAGGTGGCCACACCATAGGGTGGCGCGGCCCCCTAGGCACGCCAGGCCCTGGTGTGGGCCCCTCGGGCGGCCACCGACCTCGCCTCTTCGCCTATATAAACCCTCCAAGACGAAAACCCTAGGGGGAGGATCAGAATTCCATGAAAAGTTCCGTAGTGCCGCCGCCACTGAAGAGGAGATTCGGGGGACAGAAGTCTCTGTTTCGGCACCCTGCTGGGACGGAGAAGTGCCCCCGGAGCCATCTCCATCGACTCCACCGCCATCTCCATCACCATTGCTGACTCCCATGATGCGGATGGAGTAGTTCTCTCTCGAGGCTAAGGGCTCTACCAGTAGCTATGTGTTCATCTCTCTCTCTATACGTGATCTTATTGAGAACATTGATGACCCACAAGTATAGGGGATCACAACAGTCTTCGAGGGAAGTAAAACCCAATTTATTGATTCGACACAAGGGGAGCCAAAGAATATTTATAAGCCTTAACAACTGAGTTGTCAATTCAGCTGCACCTGGAAACAATCTTGCTCACAGTAGTTTATCAGTAGTAACAGTTTTGTAGTAGCAATAACAAAGTGATATCAGTAGTAAAAGTAAAGACAGTAGTAACAATTGCAGTAAACAGTAGGATTAAAGCGCGGTAGGCATAGGGATGGATGGACAGGCATTGCATGGACAAGACAATTCATGTAACAATCAAGATATAAGGCATTTCCAGACAAATAAGATAAATTATCAAAGTACTAAATAATCATAGGCATGTGTTCCATGTATAGTCATACATGCTCGCAATGAGAACTTGCACAACATCTTTCGTCCCACCAGCCCGTTGCAGCAGGGCCTCAAGGTAATCTACTGGCAATTAATGTGCTCCTTTTAATAAAGCACTGGAGCAAAGCATTAACACTCAGTGAACACACGTGATCCTCATATCATAGCCACCCCTCCGGTTATCCCGATTCTTGTCACTTCGGGGCCTCGGGTTCCAGACAACAATATGTGTAAACAACTTGCAGATAAGATTATAAACAATACTATCATCATGAATCAATAACATGTTCAGATCTGAAATCATGGCACTCGGGCCCTAGTGACAAGCATTAAGCATAACAAGTTGCAACAATGTCAAAAAGCACTAACAATAGATACTAGGCACCATGCCCTAACAATCTTATGCAATTACATGAACGATCTCATCCAATCCCTACCATCCCCATAGCCTATTGCGGGGGATTACTCACTCATGGATGGGGGAATCATGGATGGTTGATGGAGAAGCAATGGTGATGATGATGGCGATGATATCCTCCAATTCCCTGTCCCGGCAGGGTGCCAAAACGGAGTTTCTGGTTCCGAATCGCGGTTTCTGGTGGTGGCGGTGCAGCGGAACTCTATCTGGAAAAACATCGAACCCCCGTCTATTTTTAGGTCAGAGGGCTTATATAGGCTTAATGGATTCTACAATTATATCTTTTTGTTTCTTGCTTTTATTTTCACTAGTTAGGCTTAATGGAAAACAAAAAAAATTAGAGAGCTTTATAGTATTTATCTTGAGTTAGGACATGAAGTGTTTGAAGAGAAAATTAAAAAACCTATGGAACTTTATTTGCATGCTAATAGCAATGTTATTAGTATGAATTCTTTGAACACCATTATTGCTAATGCTATGGAAAAGTCTAAGCTTGGGGAAGCTAGTTTTGATGAGCATGATATTTTTAGTCCCCCAAGCACGGAGGAGAAAATTTACTTTGATGATACTATACCTCCGATATATGATGAGTACAATGATGAGTATGATATTTTCAGTCCACCTACTATTGAGGAGAAAATTAATTATGATTACAATATGCCTCCTATATTTGATGATTATGGTGATGAGAATAATAATGATAGCTATTTTGTTGAATTTGCTCCCACTACAATTAATAAGAATGACTATGCTTATAGGGAGAGTAATAATTATTTTATGCATGTGGCTCATGATAAGAATGTTTTATCTGATATTTATATTGTTAATTTTATTCATGGTGCTAATGAAAGTTATTATGAGAGAGGGAAACATGGTTTTATGTATCTCAACAATATTAAGTTTCCCCTCTTTATGTTGAAAATTTTGAAGTTGCACTTGTTTTGCTTTCCTATGCTTGTTGCTTTGTGCTTTCATGAATTGTTTCTTTACAAGATTATTTTTCATAGGAAGTGGGTTAGACTTAAATTTGTTCCATATTTTCTTCTTGATGCTCTCTTTTACTTCAATTTATATTTCTTATGTGAGCATCATCGAAATTATCATGCTTATCTTAATGGCTATAAAGAAAGAGCTTTTGGGAGACAACCCATTATATTTTTTACTTTCATTTTATTTTTGTTTTGTTGGGTCTTGGAAGTTATTTCCTCAGTAATAACCTCTCCTTATCCTTTTTGTGTGG
This sequence comes from Avena eriantha, assembly GCA_910589775.1. Classification (NCBI taxonomy): domain Eukaryota; kingdom Viridiplantae; phylum Streptophyta; class Magnoliopsida; order Poales; family Poaceae; genus Avena; species Avena eriantha. The sequence continues at coordinate 287,469,677 of OU342743.1, read as the reverse complement.
TTTTTGTGCCAAGAATAGCCTCTAATGAGAGAGAAGTAAGACTTGGGAAAGTTGTTGTCCCAAAACAGATTTTTATGCTTCACTATAAAAAATCGTGACAAATACCTGTACGTCGGATTGAGTTGTAATTTTCTATGCTTATGCCCCAGGTTATTATCTAACTTTCGTTAGTTAGCACTTTTTTATTTGAGCAACAGAAGGTCTTCTAAAAAATCGGTTTTTACCTGTTGGTCTGTTTTGATAGATTTCTGCCATTATTTGCATTTGCCTCTTAATCTCTTTCTCTTTGAGTTCTCTTTGATCACTTGAGATTTTAGAAGGAATTGCTACAGTAGCTTGTGTTTTAATGAAAGTTTTACTTGAGTTGAAACTGAACCCAAAGGATTATTATTTTGAATACACTAATGTTGCTAATGAAGATTGTGTGAAGTTTTGTATGAAGAAAATTTTCAAGTGTAGGGAGAGAATGATGTGATGAGATGAAGTATGGACAAAAGCTCAAGCTTGGGGATGCCACCCGTGTCACCCCAAGAAATATTCAATAAGTACAAGCGTTAAAGCTTGGGGATGCCCAAGGCATCCCCTTCTTCATCAATAATCTCAGGTCTTCTTTCAAGACACTTTATTTTTATTACCTTATGCACTATGTATTGTTCTTGGAGAGTCTTTGTTTTTAGTTTTCTCTTGCTTTCTTTTCTACAATAAGTTGGTTGGATCCCAACACACTTCTTTTGAAGAGATACACACCCCGTTATTCATTGCCTAGAACACTCTAGTTTTCACTCTTATTATTCTATGAGTGTTCTCCTTTGCTAGCACTGCGTTTAGCTTTAGTTTTCTTATTATTTTGGCTTAGAACATTTTAGTTCTTATTTTTAGATGGGTGAGACATGCTCTCTGGTCCTTATTGATTATTATCTTTGAGAGTTGTTTCAGATAAGTCGATTGGTGTTGGAAAAGAGTAGGAAGTTTCATGGTTATAGTGGTACAAAAGGAAGCTTGTTTTGACTGTGACTTAGACTTTATCATGTCATGCTAGATGTTGCTTTGACCACATGCTTAGTAATTATTGTTGTAGCATGACTTGTTTCAAACAGTTGAGATTGCTTAGTGTGCCTTGAAAGAATTGTGTGTTGTTTTAGCATACAAAAGCATAATATTGTGGTATTCTCCTTTGATGCTTTATTTGGGTTGACTTGCAACATGCTTACACCATGTTAAGACTATGAACTAGTCACCTTAGCCTCTATGATCATTTATTTTTTGACTTGTAATATCACTCTATGCTTTAATTAATAATGTTTTGTCGCTTTGCATGATTATGGCCATTATTGCTCTCTTAGTTGGTCGCTCCTAGTCTTTTGCTAGCCTCCACCTGTACTGAGTATGAGTTCTACTCATGCATCCAACCTCTAAGAAAACCAAGTTATTCCAAACAGTCCACTATAAATTCCTATGTATGGTGTGTTACACCATTCCAAGTATATTCATGTGTTTATCTATCTTCCAAATTGTACTTTTGTTATGTGAAAATTAGTGATTAAAGCTCTCACAAACTTGATGGCACATTTTATTTTCTTGCACTTAATAAACTTGAAACATTGTGCCCATCTATGTTACCTATATTCTTGCATTTTATAAGTTGTGAGTTAGCAGAACCATGTGGGAACCATGGTTCAAGTTGTGAGTATCAAGCAGAAGCGGGAAACAAGATCCGAGTACGGACAAGAAGCAAATCGGCATAAGATGCCACACAAGTAAGCACATCCCGCCCACAGATCTCGCGGATCCCCATCCCCGGAATCTCTACACCGCGTGATCGTTGCCAACATCATCTGTCGCTCCTAGAACCATGCTTGCATTTTATAAACTTAATAAACTTGAACCATGGGGAACGCTTTCAACATTGCACTTATTATTCAGTTGATATCATGTTCTTTTGTTTATGGATACCGGCGGTGTGAAATAAAAGGGGAGCTTGTAAGCTCATGGAGTTTGTATGTGTTTAGAGAAAGGCATGGGCGGCTAGCCTAAGCCATGCCTAATCATGGTGGAAACTTGCAGCATAACCATAGTGAGCATTCTGTGAAGCATCCTCAATAAAAACCTATGCAAATAGCAAATAAAAAGATCGCTGAGATGCTCATTGTCTGTTGCCTTGTCATTTTAATATGGGAAAGCTCATGTGTCATGGGGAAAGGGGCACCCCGTTGGCGGTTCTCTATGATACACATATACTTACAATGACAAGAACTTGCTTGAGACCAAAGTTGAGTAGCATGAGGTTCGATACTCGTACACAAGGGGCATGAGATTTTCAACTTATAACTTGTCAAGCATATCCTCATATTTGTGTCACTTTAATCTTGATCACTTCAAGATGCCAATGATAGGAGCAATGAGATCTCAAAGCTAGTAAGTACCATAATTTTTGGAAGCTCTTTATGAAACTTGAAATCCCTGCTTCCTTCTGTGAAGGGATTTCTTTTTATCTTTTTATGTGAGTCTCCATCTTCTATCTTTATGCACCAATTAAGAGAGCATAGTTGTCATTCTTAGTTCAATGTGCATTGTCCCAAAACTTATCGATTTATTCATAATTTTGGTATTGCTTGCTCTTAAATTATTTGTATTTAGTCACCCTTATGAACTTTGAAGGTGTCCTATGCATTTATGTCCTGCTAATCCATGAAGAACAAGCTGATTACCGCTCTTATTATGTTTTCTATATGTGAAACAAACAAATGTCTTTCAATGCATTGTTATTCATGATCTTTGTTTGTACCTTTTTATGTTGCAACTTAGTTGCTTTGTCTTATTGTTAGAACTATATCTTTCATGTTTATGTTAGAGTACTATGATCCCAGCTATCAATGTTTTACAATACCTTGATCAAGATTGTGATGGTGCATGTCATCTAAAAAATTATTATTTTTATCACTTACCTACTCGAGGACGAGCAGGAGTTAAGCTTGGGGATGTTTGATACGTCGTAAACGTATCCCTAATTTTTGATGCTCCATGCTTGTTTTGTATCAACTATCTCATGTTTTGTCAACACTTTGAGGCATTTTTATACATTTTCTAGAACTAACCTATTGACAAGATGCCGCAGTGCCAGTTGCCTATTTTCTATTATTTTTGGTTTCAGAAAAACTAGTAAATAAATATTCTCGGAATTGGACGAAACAAAAGCTGAAGTTCCTATTTTTCCCGACACGACACAGAAGTCCAAAGCAGAGACGGAGGAGAGCCATGAGGCGGCAACACCACAGGGTGGCACGGCCCCCTGGGCGCAGCAGACCCTGGTGTGGGCTATAACAACCTCAGACCCTACGCTCTAAGTTCAAGCCTGGATGAACCGGAAGTGGTTAAAATAGTACAGCGGGGGCCCAGGGGCCACCCACGTGTAGACCCGTCAGCCGTCCTAACCACTCCCAAGACATCGGGACAAGAGCGAGCGGCGTAGGAAACAAGCGAAGAGATCAAATACATACACAAGTGAGTATGTATGCAAGCTACCTTACAAAAGTTCTTAGAGCCATTCCATCTAAAAGAAATAGAAATATTGCAACGCCATACGGCAAGATCCAAATATCCTAGATAGAGATAATAGTGTAGGATAGCTCCTCATACATCAAACATCAGAGTATCAAGTGGAAGCGGGAAACAAGATCCGAGTATGGACAAGAAGCAAATCGGCATAAGATGCCACATAAGTAAACACATCCCGCCCACAGATCTCGCGGATCCCCATCCCCGGAATCTCTACACCGCGTGATCGTTGCCAACATCATCTGTCTCCTCCACCCAGTATCCATCTTGCAAATACACCTGTTCATCTGAATCAAACAATTTATCGTGTGAGACCATAGGGGTACTCAGCAAGTCTTTATGCCTCTAAACGGGACATAACCTAGGGTGACGCAATTGCAGCAAAAGATAATACTAACAAGTCTATAGATACTCGCTAACCATCTGCCTAACCAACGATAGACGGATGTTCGTTAGTTAGGAACAACAGTTATAACAGTATAACGTAATAGATCCATCCTCCTTCTCGCTTACCAACAAGAAAGCGGACGAACAACCCCTCCGTTGGGAGTTTTATTAACCATTCCATGAGTATTGCACTATTTACTAGTCAAGTATTTAGTCAAATTAAAAGCGGTACTTTAGTTATACTTGTCTATGATCGAGAAACTATGCTCCAAGTCGTCCATATCACGGACACGTCTTTCAGAAAGATTTACCCTGCAGGGGTGCACAAATAGCAACACACACTCGATCAACCTCGGAAAAACCAACTCAAAACCCAACGAGGCATTCACAACAAAGCGATCATACGATTCATAAAATATTTCAGGGGGCCACCCCATTAAGCTACCCGCAACGAAGTTGGCCGACTCCGAGACGGACCCAGGGTTTGCGAGAACGGCTATAAACGACCTGGAACCCGAAAATGTGACTAGGCTTGTCGATACCGCGAAATCGTGCCGCGATCCCTAAACAGTACAGGTGCTCCACGCACAATCTTAAATAAAGCAGTAAGCATGGCATAAGTACAGGATAGTAATAAAGCCCCAAACTAGTTTGTGGCCCCAAGAAATAGAAATGAATCAAGCTCTGGCTCAGGGGGGTCCATAAGGCCTCCCGGATGTGGATAGTACGAATAGTCAAGGAACAGGAATCAAGTACTCGGGGTCCTACAGGACACAAGTGAGCATGAAAAACCAAATAGCAGATATTGCCCACCGGTGCCTCTTTCATTAGTTATCGCATTACTACTCCCGTTAAGTTGTTTATGTACCTCGTCATCCATCAGACACTCACATACCCTACACATGCTGTTCTACGACTCGCATGGCTCAAACAACTCCTGTAGTAATGGCTCATGGGATTGAGGGACAGGCTCGATGGGGTTTAAAAAGGCTATGAAGTGCTTGGGATTCAATTTAATGCAATCGCGACTCGATGATGCAAGAATAAGATAGAGGCAATAGGTACTATATGTATGCAAGCATGTGGTAGTGCTTGTCTGGCAGCTCAGTTGAAGCGAGAGACGGATCTGGGTAGTACTCCTGGCATTTCTGATATTTCCCCTGCTCGGCGTCTATCCGAAAGAAGAACCAAACAAACAAGGACCAACATAAATAAAGTGCCAAGCATATAAATAAAATACGACAAGCAAACAATCATGCCATGATGAATGATGCACAATTTACATGGCAATAATGTAGCATGGCAAGGGTGAGGTGTGGGGACAAGAATAAACCTTTTTATTAATTATTGGGTCAAGTTTTATTGCCATAAACAGTTCTGACTTTTAATAAAGACATGATGCATGCTTCAATTCATATCATGGAATGCATAGTTAGAACGGGCTCGTCGCGCTGATCGATTTAGACATATTATTTGTCAGATTTGGAGTTATAGAATTAAAGTTATTAATTAATTAAGAAAAGGCATTTTAATGCAATTAAACAATTTCGAGAATTTAAATTAGTAAAACATTATTTTGGATGGCAGATTTGAAATCCTCACATTTCTCTAATTCAAAAACATATATCATTTGTATTATTTGGATTTATTAATAAAAAGTTATTAATTTCTAGATTTAAAACAGATTAAACAATTTCTGGAATTATTTTTATTAAACAGATAAAACACGCAAACTTTTTATACCCAAAGGAACTTAGCCCGAGTCACAGACAGGTGGGCCCTGCGCTGTGCTGGCGGAAACAGCGCGGCAAAACTTTTCTCACCGCGAGCTTAGCCAACCACAGCAGCTGACAAGTGGGCCCATGCCGCAAACGGCCCCACGCGCCAGTGGGTGAGAGGGCGGCGGAGACGTGACGCGGACGGGGACTACGGGTTGAGGTTAGAGAAAAGCGGGAGCCTTTTTGTAAAAACATCACAGACACTCACAGGTGGGGCTCAGGTGGAGCGCGGGTTTAGAAAAACAAAAGGCGCAGGGGGTTATCTGCAAAAGTGCCCCCGTGATACTGTTTTTCTTCCAGGCATTTCTGACGAAACTGACGGAACGACGCGCGGCGCGGCGGGGGTTCGATCTCGCGATCTGTCGCACGCGCGCAGGCGGCGGCGACCGCTATGTCTTGCTCGGGTTGCTGGTGGAAAGGAACTACGCGGCAAGGTGAGTTAACTACGACACAACGACAGGCAGACGCACGTGAACATGATGCACGGAGGGCGTTCGGCAGCTGGCTCGGTGCGTACAGGAAACGAAGCTCAGAGGGAGGATGTCTAGGGGCATCGGGGGCTCACCGTGGGGCTGTTGGTGGTGGCGGTTTGGGCTAGAACACAGAGGATCACCGGGGAGGCTAGAGACCGGCGGGTTAGGGTTTGCGTCGGCATCGTTGGCGTGCGGCGTGTACCAGCCGCCTCCTCCTCGCTGCTGTGTACGGGGGTGACGTTGGGGTCCTCGTGGCCTTCCTCGACAGCCCACACACCACACCCGCCTTCTGTATGTTGGTGGTTGGGGAGATGCCGACGGAGATGTGAACGGAGATGGACGAGAGGGTCGGCAGGGTAGATGGGGAAAGGGCTACGGAAGGGCAAGGCCCGGGGTGGATCTGCGGCGATGCCAGGGACGAAACAAGGGGTAGATAGGGATGGGAGGGGAGATGTCGTGGGGAGGCTCGGGATGGTAAAGGTGGTGGCCACCTTTTTCTTCTCCTCCTCACGTGCTTGGCTAGGCTCGAGCCTGGGGGGGTGGTGGCTGCAGCTGGGCCAGGCAGAGAGGAAGGGTGGCTCGGGTAGGACCGGCTTGGCAGCAAGAGAGAGATGATCCAAGAGGGGAGGGCGCTCGGCTAGGGTTATGGCTAGAGGGGGGCTCGGCATGGTAGAGAGAAAGGGTGGGGTGGTGGCTAGGTTAGAAAGGAGAGGGATAAGGAGAGGTAGGGGTAGGGTAGGGTAGGTTTGGGGTTTAGGGTTTTTGATATGATCTAACAAAATCAAGCATGAGGTGAAAAGGAGATGGGGTGAGGGTGAGGTGTGAGTGAGTTTTTGTTGAACACATGGTGATGGTAGAAGAGATATAGATAGAGATGTTTAGGGTTTTTGGTGCGCATGGCAAGGAAAAAAGTTCAAGATGGTGAGGGTGAGTTTAAGAGAACAGGAGACTCCACTTGTATATGCATGCCCTAGGGCTCAACAAAAAACAAAAGTGGAAGTGCCCTAAGAATGGTGGAGAAAAATAAAAGAGCACACTTGGCTTGATCCCCAAAAGACCATGATCCACTCAAAAATCCAAGAAAAACCAAAGAAAAGGGGATGGTGGTGATCTTGCATGGCCCATGCATAATCAATAAATGCCATGTTTATCCTTATTTGAATAGAATTTGAACTTGCTAGTGTGTATGTTCCACTAGATGCTTAATAGCCTAAAAAACATCCCAACATGAGCATACATTCAAAATAATCCATAAGGAAGCTTGACAAGGGATTCCACTCACAAAGCATGCAAAGGTGGCCATGTGGCTCTCCACATATCAACAATGTGAAAACCACATGAGGCATATATGGAAACATGTGGAATTATAAGTAGATCCATCCCAACCCACATGAGCTAGAGGTAAACCCAAATAAAATGCAAAGCTCACATAGTAGGGTGGTGGAATAATGGGGTGTTGACAAGAAGGTGGTGGAGTTAATAAAAGATATGCCCCCAACTCAACTTGGGCACCAAGCATTTATCAAGAACCATCTACAATATATCAAGATGCAAATACAGTTAATAATGCATATGAGATAAGAACCAAATGAAAAAGGGTTTTATAGGATGCTCAAATGTAATGTGGCATGATGACATGAGCATGATATAATTATGATGCAACAATTATATGTAGGAAGTACCATTTTATTATTAGACCATGTAGCATTACAGATGTTAGACAGATGGGATGCTACAACTCTCCCCCACTAAACAGGAATCTCGCCCCGAGATTCTAGGAAGAAGAAGAAGACACGAAGAGGGTAGGACACTTGGCACGGAGCTCATCCTCGAGTTCCCAAGTGGCTTCATCAACGGAATGGTGCGACCACTGCACCTTGCAGAACTTGATGGACTTGTTGCGAGTCCTTCTTTCTGCGACTTCTAGGATTTTTGTGGGGTGTTCTTGATAAGACAAGTCTTCTTGGAGATTGATGAGTTCATGGTCCATGGTCCTGCCGGGATCCTTGAAGCACTTCTTGAGTTGAGAGATATGGAAAACATCATGGACCTTGAGATTTTCAGGGAGCTCAAGAGCATAAGCGACTTCTCCTCTTCTTCCACGAACTTTGAAAGGACCGATGTATCTAGGAGCCAGCTTTCCCTTGATACCAAACCGGTGCGTGCCTCTCATGGGAGTGACATGAAGGTAAACGAGATCACCAAGGACATACTCCATGTCCGTGTGCTTTCTGTCATAGTTGCTCTTCTGGCGACTTTGAGCAACCTTCAGGTTTTCAAGAATGATGTGAACCTTCTCCTCCGCTTGAGTTACAATGTCGGGGCCAAACAATGTTCTTTCACCTGCGCCTGACCAACCAATCAGAGTTTGCATTTGCGGCCATAGAGAACCTCAAATGGTGCCATCTTTAGACTCTTCTGGAAGCTGTTGTTGTAAGAGAATTCAGCATAAGGAAGGCATTCTTCCCACTTCATGCCGAAAGAGATGACGCAAGCACGGAGCATATCTTCTAGAATCTGATTGATCCTTTACACTTGTCCTTGCGACTGAAGGTGGTAAGCTGTGCTGAAGTTCAACTTTGTTCCAAAAGCATTTTGGAAACTTCCCCAGAACTTGGAAGTGAAGATGCTTCCACGGTCTGAACTGATCTCAAGAGGAACCCCATACAGAGAGACAATTCTGTTGATATAGAGCTCAGCCAACTGAATTGCAGAAATTGTTTCCTTGACATGAAAGAAGTGAGCCACTTTAGAAAGCCTGTCGATGACAACAAAGATTGCATTGTTTCCCTTCCGCGACCTTGGAAAACCAGTTATGAAGTCCATCTCAACTTTCTCCCATTTCCATTCCGGAGGCTTCAATGGCTGTAGAAGACCGGAAGGTTTCTGATGGACAGCTTTAACTCTGCGGCAGACATCACACTCCGAGACATACTTGGCACAATATCGTTTCAAACCAGGCCACCAATACTGTGTTTTCAAGCCCATGTACATCTTAGTGCTGCCAGGGTGGATAGAAAGAACAGAATCATGCGCCTCCTTAAGAATTTTCTCTCTCAAACCCTAGTAGTTCGGATCAAACATCCGGTGTTCAAAGAATAGAGCGCCTTGGTCGTCGACGTGGAAGGACTCATACTTCGGAAGCTGAATGTTGGAGATGATCTTTTTAGTGTAAGGATCACCAAGTTGAATGGAGTGAACTTTTTCTTCCAAGAGAGGGGTTGCCAGAAGGTTCAAAAGATACCCTTGATCCACAATTTCAAGGTTGAGCTGACGGAATTCCTCGCACAAGAGGGGTTGTTGTTCTTCCACCATGAGGTTGTTGACATAAGCTTTTCGGCTGAGAGCATCGGCCATCACATTAGCTTTGCCAGGAGTGTAGTTAATGGTCAAATCAAAATCATTAATTGCTTCAATCCACCTCCTCTGACGAAGGTTGAGATCAGGTTGTGTGAAGATATACTTCAGACTCTTGTGATCAGAAAAGATCTCACAACGGTTGCCAAGCAAGTAGTGCCTCCATACTTTGAAAGCAAAGACAACTGCTGCGAGTTCGAGGTCATGTGTAGGATAGTTGATCTCGTGCGTCTTCAACTGTCGAGAGGCATAAGCAACAACTTGTTTTTCTTGCATAAGGACCACACCTAATCCTTGCAAGGGGGCGTCACAGAATATCTGGAAAGGCTTTGATGTATCTAGAGGAATCAAGACTGGTGTGGAAGCGAGCTTCTCTTTGAGTGTTTCAAAGCTTGCTTGACATGCAGGAGACCAAAAGTATTTCTTGCCTTTCTTGAGGAGATCGGTAAGTGGCTTTGCAATCTTCAAGAAATTCTGAACGAAGCGACGACAGTAGCTAGCCAATCCAAGGAAACTCCAGACTTCTTTGACATTTTTGGGTGGAAGATAGTCAACAATTGTCCAAACAGTTTCTGGGTTGACAGCAATGCCCTTGGCAGAGATGACGTGATCAAGGTAGGTGACTTCAGGCAGCCAGAACTCGCACTTGGAGAACTTTGCATACAGGCGGTTCTCAGGAAGCTTGTTTAAGACACACCGAAGGTGTTCTTCATGTTCTTCCTTTGACTTAGAATAGACTAGAATGTCATCCAGATAGACCACGACGAACTTATCAAGATACTCCATGAAAACCGAGTTCATAAGCCTCGAGAAGGTGGCAGGTGCGTTGGTGAGACCGAAAGACATGACCGTGTACTCGTACAGGCCATAGCGGGTGGTGAAAGCTGTTTTGGGAACATCTTCCTTACGAATCTTGATTTGATGATACCCACTTCTCAAATCAAGCTTAGAGAATACCACAGCTCCAGCTAGCTGACCGAAGAGATCATTAATCCGCGGAAGGGGATATTTATTCTTGATGGTTTTAGCATTGAGGGCCCGATAGTCAACACAAAGTCTATAGTCTTGTCTCGCTTCTTCACAAAGATGGTTCGGCTACCCCAAGAAGAAGTACTGTGCTGAATGAAACCCAACTTCTCTTGTTCATCAAGCTGACGGTTGAGTTCAGCCAATTCAGCAGGACCCATTTTATAAGGCCGCTTGGAGATAGGAGCGGTTCCAGGTTCAAGCTCAATCACAAACTCGACCTCACGATTAGGAGGCATACCTGGCAACTCTTCAGGAAAAACATATGGGAACTCACGGACCACCGGAACACTCTGAATAGCATCCATAGCATCTTCATTCAGAGCCGCCAAAGAGAAAAGCTGAATTGCAGGAGTCAGACTTGGAGAATAGACTATATGGCCTTTAGGAATTTTCAGAGAAACCGAGCGTTCAGCACAATCAATCACAGCTGCATTTGTTGTTAACCAATCCATGCCCAAGATAACATCAATGTCAGAATTGCCCAATTCAATGAGGGATGCTGGAAATTTTTTGTTTCCAATTTCAATTTGGTTCCCATGGCTTATTTGAGAAGCCTTCATAGTTGTCCCCGGTGATTGCACCCTAAGAACCTTAGACAAGGATTGAAGCGAAACACCTTGTTGCTGAGAGAACCTTTGAGACACAAAAGAATGCGATGCACCAGTATCGAATAACACTCGTGCAGAAACTGAGTTAACAGAAAGCATACCCAGCACAACTCCAGGTGCATGCTCAGCTTGAGCAACGTTGACACAGTTGGCACGAGCAATAGTAGACCCGGGCTTGGTGTTGATGTTGAGATCCCGCGGTGGAGGTGCACGAACCATAGAAGAACTTGCCGCAGGTCTTGGAGGTGGTGGTGGAAGAGCTTTGTTGTTCATGGGACAACTCCAGTGTTGATGCCCAGTGTTCCCACAAGTGTAGCAAGGACCAGGTGGACGTGGAGCAGCGTAGCCAGGGACTTCGCCAGGCGCTCCAGGGTAGTTGTGGTTGTAGCCCCTAGGAGCCGCGGTGAAGGAGTTTTGTGGCCTTGCTGTGTAGCTTGGAGTTCTTGGTGGAGCCGGGAGCGGCGGTGCGGTATTAGGAACCCACACGCGACACTTAGAAGGAGCTGTCATAGCTGAAGAGCTTGCTACGTCACGACTGTGTTTCTTGGACTCCTCAAACACTTGCCTACTTGCTTCTTCCTGAAGAGCTGTATGTTGAAGTTCTAGAAAAGACCCCGGCCTTGCATGAGTGATTGCATATTTGATAGATGCATTGAGCCCTTGCCTGAACCTCTTTTTCTTCTTCTTGTCATCAGAGATCTCATCGCCACCATACCGAGAAAGATTCATGAAGTTTCTGATATAGGTATTGACATTGTCATTGCCCTGCTTGAGGTTGAGAAACACTTCCTTCATCCTTTCCATGACAATTTCTAACAGGTATTGCTCTTTGAAAGCCCCAGTGAACTGCTCCCAAGTAGGCTGAAAACCAGAGTGGTTTGCCTTCAGGTAATTCTCCCACCACAGAGTTGCATCTCCCTTCAGAAGGTGAGTGGCACATTTTACCCATTCTTGCTCAGGAACATCAGCAGTCATCAGCAACCTTGACATCTCACGCAGCCAATCATCAGCGTCTAGTGGCTGATCAGACACCTCAAAGTGGCGTGGGTTAAACTTCAAAAAACTCTTGATGTCTCCTCGCTTGGGAGGTGGAGGTAGCGGAACAAACTCATTCCTCCTGACACTTTCCTCAAAGCGTTGCTGGTTCTGTTGCATTGCTCCCAAGGCATTAGCAATACTTGCCAACGCAGCCCCTAGTTCAGGTGGTATGTCCTCCTCAGAACGGCATGGTGGTGCCATCCTGTGATTGATATAAAACTCAAGTCAGTACCATAATGGAGAATAATAATAATCCAAAATAGTACCAAAATGGAATTAACCAACATTAAAGGATACAAATTACTAAGATGATATTAAAATATCAACAAAGTTCAAAGCACCTAGAAGATATTAAGCATATCGCACACGACTGAACAAGGAGTGTGGTACACAAAGCTATCAAAGAAAAAATTTCCGCAAATTTCGGCATTAAAGTACCACTATATGCGCAAAACCACTTAACGAATCAAGATTAGTAACTCTACCAATTCAATATACAAGAGCGAATGATAAAAGTAGTGGTATGGTCGCGACTCCATCCCGCACTCAAATCATTACTCCGCACATGAATAAGTAAAACACATATCCCAACTCCCATCCTTCTTCAGATGAACCTAAATATTAGCAACTACGGAAACAAACACCCCAAACAAGATAGCGTCGGATAACAAAGAGTAAGACAGATCGCGTTGGTATACAACGAATCAGATAGATCGCGTTGGTTTACAAAAACCTGTCAGTATGGAATGTACCAACAGTTGATAACCAAAAGGCAGATAGTGACAACAAGTTGGATGCAACAGATAGACAAGGAATTACACACACACACACAACCTATGGTACTACGGAACCTAGAATACGTGAATCCTACTTTGAATTTTAGAAGAGGATTGAAAACGCTACACTTCCTTACCAGAAAAGGGTGGGTGGGTGGGTAAGAAGAAAAATGGAAGCAGTCCTACTCTCACGTTTCGTTTTTCCCTAGTATACATAGCTACCAAAATATTTGCTACACTGACAACGACCATTTGGCTGAGACCCTGAAGGGCGGGATGGCTCTGATACCAATTGTAACAACCTCGGACCCTACGCTCTAAGTTCAAGCCTGGATGAACTGGAAGTGGTTAAAATAGTACAGCGGGGGCCCAGGGGCCACCCACGTGTAGACCAGTCGGCCGTCCTAACCACTCCCAAGATATCGGGACAAGAGCGAGCGGCGTAGGCAACAGGCGAAGAGATCAAATACGTACACAAGTGAGTATGTATCCAAGCTACCTTACAACAGTTCTCAGAGCCATTCCATCAAAAAGAAATAGAAATATTGCAACGCCATACGACAAGATCCAAATATCCTAGATAGAGATAATAGTGTAGGATAGCTCCTCATACATCAAACATCAGAGTATCAAGCGGAAGCGGGAAACAAGATCCGAGTACGAACAAGAAGCAAATCGACATAAGATGCCACATAAATAAGCACATCTCGCCCACAGATCTCACGGATCCCCATCCCCGGAATCTCTACACCGCGTGATCGTTGCCAACATCATCTGTCTCCTCCACCCAGTATCCATCTTGCGAATACACCTGTTCATCTAAATCAAACAATTTATCGTGTGAGACCATAGGGGTACTCATCAAGTCTTTATGCCTCTAAAGGGGACATAACCTGAGGTGACGCAATTGCAGCAAAATATAATACTAACAAGTCTATAGATACTCGCTAACCATCCACCTAACCAATGATAGACGAATGTCCGTTAGTTAGGAACAACAGTTATAACAGTATAAAGTAACAGATCCATCCTCCTTCTCGCTTACCAACGAGAAAGCGGATGAACAACCCCTCCGTTGGCAGTTTTATTAACCATTCCATGAGTATTGCACTATTTACTAGTCAGGTATTTAGTCAAATTAAAAGCGGTACTTTAGTTATACTTGTCTATGATCGAGAAACTGTGCTCCAAGTCGTCCATAACCGCGGACACGGCTTTCAGAAAGATTTACCCTGCATGGGTGCACAAATAGCAACACACACTCGATCAACCTCGGAAAAACCAACTCAAAACCCAACGAGGCATTCACGACAAAGCGATCACAGGATTCATAAAATATTTCAGGGGGCCACCCCATTAAGCTACCCGCAACAAAGTTGGCCGACTCCGAGACGGACCCAGGGTTTGCGAAATGGCTGTAAACGACTAGGAACCCGAAAATGTGACTGGGCTTGTCGATACCGTGAAATCATGCCGCGATCCCTAAACAGTACAGGTGCTCCACACACAATCTTAAATAAAGCAGTAATCATGGCATAAGTACAGGATAGTAATAAAGCCCCAAACTAGTTTGTGGCCCCAAGAAATAGAAATGAATCAAGCTCTGGCTCAGGGGGGTCCATAAGGCCTCCCGGATGTGGATAGTGCGAATAGTCAAGGAACAGGAATCAAGTACTCGGGGTCCTACGGGACACAAGTGAGCATGAAAAATCAAATAGCAGACATTGCCCACCGGTGCCTCTTTCATTAGTTATCCCATTACTACTCCGATTAAGTTGTTTAGGTACCTCGTTATCCATCAGACACTCACATACCCTACACATGCTGTTCTACGACTCGCATGGCTCAAACAACTCCTATAGTAATGGCTCATGGGATTAAGGAACATGCTTCGTGGGGTTTAAAAGTAAAGGCTATGCAGTGCTTGGGATTCAATTTAATGCAATCGCGACTCGATGATGCAAGAATAAGATAGAGGCAATAGGTACTATATGTATGCAAGCATGTGGTAGTGCTTGCCTAGCAGCTCAGTTGAAGCGAGAGACGGATCTGGGTAGTACTCCTGGGTTTCCTGATATTTCCCCTACTCAGCGTCTATCCGAAAGAAGAACCAAACAAACAAGGGCCAACATAAATAAAGTGCCAAGCATATAAATAAAATGCGACAAGCAAACAATCATGCCATGATGAATGATGCACAATTTACATGGCAATAATGTAGCATGGCAAGGGTGAGGTGTGGGGACAAGAATAAACCTTTTTATTAATTATTGGGTCAAGTTTTATTGCCATAAACAGTTCTGATTTTTAATAAAGACATGATGCATGCTTCAATTCATATCATGGAATGCATAGTTAGAACAGGCTCGTCGCGCTGATCGATTTAGACATATTATTTGTCAGATTTGGCGTTATAGAATTAAAGTTATTAATTAATTAAGAAAAGGCATTTTTAATGCAATTAAACAATTTCGAGAAATTTAAATTAGTCAAACATTATTTTGGATTGCAGATTTGAAATCCTCACATTTCTCTGATTCAAAAAAATATATCATTTGTATTATTTGGATTTATTAATAAAAAGTTATTAATTTCTGGATTTAAAACAGATTAAACAATTTCTGGAATTATTTTTATTAAACAGATAAAACGCGCAGACTTTTTATACCCAGAGGAACTTAGCCCGAGTCATAGACAGGTGGGCCCTGCGCTGTGCTGGCGGAAACAGCGCGACAAAACTTTTCTCACCGCGAGCTTAGCCAACCACAACAGCTGACAAGTGGGCCCATGCCGCAAACGGCCCCACGCGCCAGTGGGTGAGAGGGCGGCGGACACGTGACGCGGACGGGGACTGCGGGTTGAGGTTAGAGAAAAGCGGGAGCCTTTTTGTAAAAACGTCACAGACGCTGACAGGTGGGGCTCAGGTGGAGCACGGGTTTAGCAAAACAAAAGTTGCAGGGGGTTATCTGCAAAAGTGCCCCCGCGATACTGTTTTTCTTCCAGGCATTTCTGACCAAACTGACGGAACGACGCGCGGTGCGGCGGGGGTTCAAACTCGCGATCTCTCGCGTGCGCGCAGGCGGCGGCGACCGCTACGGCTGGCTCGGGTTGTTGGTGGAAAGGAACTACGCGACAAGGTGAGTTAACTATGGTGCAACGACAGGCAGACGCACGTGAACATGATGCACGGAGGGCGTAAGGCAGCTGGCCCAATGCGTACAGGAAACGAAGCTCAGAGGGAGGATGTCTGGGGGCATCGGGGGCTCACCGTGGGGCTGTTGGTGGTGGCGGTTTGGGCTGGAACGCAAAGGATCACCGGGGAAGATGGAGACCGGCGGGTTAGGGTTTGCGTCGGCGTCGTTGGCGTGCGGCGTGTACCGGACGCCTCCTCCTCACTGCTGTGTACGGGGGCGACGCAGGGGTCCTCATGGCCTTCCTCGACAGCCCACACACCACGCCCGCCTTCTGTATTTTGGTGGTTGGGGAGATGCCGACGGAGATGTGAACGGAGATGGACGAGAGGGTCGGCAGGGTAGATGGGGAAAGGGCTACAGAAGGGCAAGGCTCGGGGTGGATCTATGGAGACACCAGGGACGAGACAAGGGGTAGATAGGGACGGGAGGGGAGATGCCGTGGGGAGGCTCGGGATGGTAAAGGTGGTGGCCACCTTCTTCCTTCTCCTCCTCACGTGCTTGGCTAGGCTCGAGCCTGGGGGGGGGGGGGGGTGGTGGCTGCAGCTGGGCCAGGCAGAGAGGAAGGGTGGCTCGGGTAGAACCGGCTTGGCAGCAAGAGAGAGAGGAACCGAGAGGGGAGGGCGCTCGGCTAGGGTTAGGGCTAGAGGGGGGGCTCAGCATGGTAGAGAGAAAGGGTGGGTGGTGGCTAGGTTAGAAAGGAGAGGGATAAGGAGAGGTAGGGGTAGAGTAGGGTAGGTTTGGGGTTTAGGGTTTTTGATATGATCTAACAAAATCAAGCATGAGGTGAAAAGGAGATGGGGTGAGGGTGAGGTGTGAGTGAGTTTTTGTTGAACACATGGTGATGGTAGAAGAGATAGAGAGAGAGATGTTTAGGGTTTTTGGTGCGCATGGCAAGGAAAAAAAGATCAAGATGGTGAGGGTGAGTTTAATAGAAAAGGAGACTCTACTTGTATATGCATGCCCTAGGGCTCAACAAAAAAACAAAAGTGGAAGTGCCCTAAGAATGGTGGAGAAAAAGAAAAGAGCACACTTGGCTTGATCCCCAAAAGACCATGATCCACTCAAAAATCCAAGAAAAACCAAAGAAAAGGGGATGGTGGTGATATTGCAAGGCCCATGCATAATCAATAAATGCCATGTTTATCCTTGTGAAAACAATAGTAAGTCTCATGGCATTTATTCACATGCATTCCCAAAAATATGGATCTAAGGCCAAGCCAAAAGAATTAAGGTGGATGTTCCATGTGGAGTAGATGGAGGATGCCCATATTTGAATAGAATTTGAACTTGCTAGTGTGTATGTTCCACTAGATGCTTAATAGCCTAAAAAATATCCCAACATGAGCATACATTCAAAATAATCCATAAGGAACCTTGACAAGGGATTCCACTCACAAAGCATGCAAAGGTGGCCATGTGGCTCTCCACATATCAACAATGTGAAAACCACATGAGGCATATATGGAAACATGTAAAATTAGAAGTAGATCCATCCCAACCCACATGAGCTAGAGGTAAACCCAAATAAAATGCAAAGCTCACATAGTAGGGTGGTGGAATAATGGGGTGTTGACAAGAAGGTGGTGGAGTTAATAAAAGATATGCCCCCAACTCAACTTGGGCACCAAGCATTTATCAAGAACCAACTACAATATATCAAGAGGCAAATATAGTTAATAATGCATATGAGATAAGAACCAAATGAAAAAGGGTTTTATAGGATGCTCAAATGCAATGTGGCATGATGACATGAGCATGATATAATTATGATGCAACAATTATATGTAGGGAGTAGCATTTTATTGTTAGACCATGTAGCATTATAGATGTTAGATAGATGGGATGCTACATGGGCCCCTCGGGTGGCCATCGACCTCGCCTCTTTGCCTATATAAACCCCCGAGACGACAACCCTAGGGGGAGGATCAGAATTCCATGAAAATTTCCGCAGCGCCGCCGCCACCGAAGAGGAGATTCGGGGGACAGAAGTCTCTGTTCTGGTACCTTGCCAGGACGGGGAAGTGCCCCCGGAGCCATCTCCATCGACTCCATCGCCATCTCCATCACCGTTGCTGACTCCCATGATAAGGAGGGAGTAGTACTCTGTCAAGGCTAAGGGCTCTACCGGTAGCTATGTGTTCATCTATCTCTCTATGCGTGATCTTATTGAGATCATGAGCTTTGTAATATAGATATATTCTGCTACTCAAGTGCTTTAATTAATCCCTGGTTATCCCCACGTGTGTGAAGTTGACAGTGTGCACACCGTGTGGCACTTAGGCTAAGGTTACATAAATACTTATCATAAGTGTAATTTGAGTTAGATGTCTCTATGAGATTGTGGTGTTTGTTGGAACCATCTAGCGCTCTAGGTGATAGTGAGGGGTTATCTAGATGGGGAATGGGAACTTTAAGGTGTGCTGTTATAGCCCTACATCATCCAACCGGAGAGTAGTTTAGGGTAGCATAATGAAGAGAAGATATTTATATGAGAGTGTCCACTAGTGAAAGTATGATCCCTAGGCCTTGTTTCTAAGCATTGAAACCCAGTTTACAATTAGTCATGTTACATGTTTGCTTTCTGCCACTCTTATTTCAGATTGCAATTACCACTTATAATCATCCATATTACTTGTATTTCACTATCTATTCGCCAAACTAGTGCATGTATACACCTGACAAGTGTATTGGGTGTGTTGGGGACACAAGAGACTTCTTGTATCTTGATTGCAGGGTTGCTTGAGAGGGATACCTTTGACCACTTCCTCCCTGAGTTTGATAAACCTTGGGTGATCCACTTCAGGGAAACTTGTTGCTATTCTACAAACCTCTGCACTTGGAGGCCCAACACTGTCTACAAGAATAGAAGCGTGCGTAGACATCACTAGCACGACTACTAGCTTCATCACAGACTCCTTCATGGATAGCGACAGCTCCGACGTCTTCCCCAATGATGACTTATTCCCTGACATCAATAGCCTCTTCCTCAACGACATGGCTAACGACGGTACAAACATCAACATGGGCGGTTCCTCTGTTGTGATGTATACCGCCTTTATCGATCTTGTTTATCTTAGTCAGATAGTTTGTCGTATCTTATGGTTTGTAGTAGGTTATCCGCTAAATCACATGATTAGTTTAATATTTATTATTATATTCATGTTTTACCTACCTTTTATTATGGTTAATTCTCTTGGTAAATTGCTCTTTTACTCAACATCTTCAAGGTCAACAACGGAGGAGAGATAGAGCAAAAACAGACCAAATGAGCTAACCCCACAAAGGGCTCTGCAAATCTGACCGTTTAGGCTATTTAGATGCCTGGCCGGTAGTTCTAGTGAGACACTAGAAGTTCCTTGAGCTTGGTTCAAATGGCTCTAAATTAGTGGATATATCTGTTTGTACAGGCCGGAAGTTCCGCCCGACCAGGGCCGGAACTTCCGACCGGTACTATTGGTCCACTATCGGCAAGTTTCGATGATAAAACACGGCCAGATCAAAAAATTTAATGCAAGGTGCACAAGGCTGAGCCAAAGTGAGCCGGAACTTCTACCGCTACTACCGGCGACAAAATATGCCCGAGCGGTACTTTCGGTCCTTGGTCGGTACTTCCGGTAAGGGAAACTTCAGACCCAAAACTACAGTAATTTTTGCATCCGAACTCCAAACAGGATGAAACCAATTTTGTTTGAAAGATAACGACATGTAGAATCCATAAATAAATATGTGAGGTACCTCCCAAGGTGTGGAGCCAGAAAACCCACAAGATCAAAAACACAATAAGATATTCAAGGGAAATCCGTTTTTGATGAATTAGAGCTTGTTATGAAGATAACTACAAGCTCTAGATACTCACATGGACAAGATCCAAACAATAACCAATAAAGATGATGCTATGCATGCAAAGGTTTGAGCTCTCTCTGAAATATGCGATCGAGTTACTCACTCGAGAGCCCCTCTTGATAGTAGGACTATCTATCCTAAACCCGGTCTCCCAACAAACTACAAGAGACCGATAAAATAGAAAACCTATCAAGACCATACCTTTGCCTTGAGAATTTGAATTGAGCTTGATGTAGACGATCCTGTCTTACTCAAGATGGAACGACTTTTTTGATTGCATTTGCTTGAGCTCACTTGATGAAGACTTACGAATTGTTCCCCATACTCCATGAGGAAACCTCTTCTTTGAAATTGTCTTCATGACTCCATGATAACCAAGGATGGCAAGCTTCAAGTATGTGATCTTCTAGATATGGCGTATCTTGATCTTGCACTTCATTCTTATAACTCCATTAGGATGATGTCTTGAAGATAACCATGAGGAACTCCATCTTCTTATTCAAGACACTCTTGATCTCCTCTTCTTCTTCTTCTTCAGCGTGATTCCAATATTCCCAAAGCCTTTGGACATTTCTTCTTCTTCATTTCCTCACATTCAACCATGAAGCCAATACATGGCCCAAGCGATGCCAATGGAAAAACCCTACACATGTAACTCAAAACATACATTATTCCATAGAGATTGTCATTAATTACCAAAACCATACATGGGGGCATACATGCCCTTTCATTTAGGATTATGTTAGCAATTGCTGCATTTTTCGATTATTGTTGGGGATATACTTTCCGGGTATCCTCACAGTTCCTCACTGACCAGGGTGGCCCACTTCGGGTTAGAGCTTTGCTTCACGAGCAGCCTAGTTAGAGAGAGAGAAGACGGAGTCCAAACCGGGTACGGGAAGGCCCAGAAGACTTACCGACTTAGGCCCATAATGTTACTTGTAGTTCAAGATGTACTATGTAACCAACTCTTAGTTGTAGCCGGATTGATCTCTCCTGTAAACCCTAGGCCGGATATCTATATAAGCCGTCCTAGGGAGAGCCTTTAGGGCAACACCTTACAACACAATAGTCTACAATCTCAACTCGCACAGGCGAAACCCTTGTAACCCATATTCCGGCTCTGCCGTATTACTGGATTGCTAGCAGGAGTAGGGTCCGTCCAAAGCCGGCGGATTCGAACCTGGGTAAACTTGTGTGCTCACCATACCGGAACACCGTACGTCTCACACCCCTCTCTTCCACACGCCTCGAGGACCCCCTCATGGCGTACTTGTCCTCAATCCGACGACAGTTGGCGCCCACCATGGGGCAAGTGAGCTTCGGATCTGCGTTCCGAGCAGAATCTGCAAGAATCGGAATCGGCGAGACCATCACCGTCGGTCGCATCCTCTACGCCAGCGACATCCCTCTCATTGTTCTCGACGAGACTTGGATTCCGGCTAGGGAGGCCGTGACTGCCTATACTATCATGTCTTTTGTTGAGATCGATGTTTACATCGGTTTTGCCGAACCTGCCCAACCCACCCCAGCGGTGATGATAGAGGCAGAAGAATCTTCTGGGTCCCCTTTGTCCGCGGAGGCGGCAGAGTTCCGGATCTCAGAAAACCCTAATCTCACCCAACCCGCACCAGTTGCAGAGATAGTGGAGAAATCCGAGCCTGAAGAAGACCTCACGGTCCAAGTCGAATCTGGAGTGGATCTCCCTAGAGAAGCCAGATCCCAGATCAACCCACCCATGGAAGTCGAAACCCAGGAGGAGCATATCAGCGACACTGATTCCGGCTCTGATGATGCCGGGATAGACAGGCCTTTCCTCAGGTACACACTAAGATGTATGATACTGCAAGGCGCTAGCGCAGATGCAATCCTTGAAACCATTAAAAGTTTCGATATGGCTGATCGCGAAAGCCGCAGGTACCTCAGGAAGCACGCATCGCACTTCGTCGGATATGTTGGATCCGGATCCGGCTCTGCCGATGCTGGAGAAAACACCGACTCGGTGGTGGAGGCAATTGGAACAAACGCCGATGTTCCCGCATCCTCGGATGAATCCATGACGTCGGCAGATTTCCGAAAGTTCTCCATGGAATATGAAGAGGAGTACAGCTCCAAAGCTGCAGAAGAGGGAGAAGCCATGGATGAAGGATCCGGGGAACACTCTCCCAAAGTGTAGGATGACATGGACGTCGGAGACAATCCCGATATCCAGATGTCCGAAAGTACCGATCAGAGCTTGACTCCGGGAAACAGACCCAAAGCCGTCTTTTCTACCGGCGCTGCCAAGAAGGCAAAGAAGAAGAACAAGAAGAACAAGACCCCGTCAAAAGATCCTCTAGCAGAGGAGGTGATTGCCGAGGAATACGAGGAAGACTCGGATGGAGCACTAATCCCAGACGAGCCGAAAAAAGAAGCATCGGTGGATGGACACGTGATCACTGAAGGTGCGCGTAAACTCGTCGATGCCGCATTAACCACACCTATCCCTACAGCTGCAGAACTTACTGCAGATGAGCTGGACGAAAGGGCCCAGGCCCTAGAAGCGCGTCGTCAACAACTCCTTGATGAAGCCAAAAACATCGAGTTGGAGAAGAAGCGCATGTCAAACAAGGAGTACATGTCCCGTCTACATCAGTAGACACGGAAGTGTCACATAGATGACAACCAATTCCCACGTGTCCACGCCGTCCTTTTTGGAGATGAGATGGGGAAGCCACGGAAGGATAGCAACGAAGATTGGGTTTACCCAACACCAGTGCAAAATACCGTGGCAGCTCGTGAAATTCTATCGGCTAATCCAGGACCAGAGGAGATACGTTTGGGTATCAAGCTACTCAATAAGGGACTAGAGCAGCAAAAGGTCGCCCTGTCTGGAAGTCAAAAGCTAGTCTCGGATTCCAACCAATGTCGCACAGATCCGGCATGGGCTGACGTAAGATCCCACTACGATCAGGCGCAGTACCGTCACCCCGAACGCAGGGAAAACAATTATTCAAGAACCGGATCGTCGGGGCAGCACCGCAGAGCTACACATAACTGGAGCAACGTCGCTCCAGTAGCCGAGAAAGACGTGATCACTGCACTGAATCCGAGGAATCCTCCCCGAAAGGGAGAAGATAAAGAGAAACGTCGGGAGGAGGATCGTCAGAGAATGCCACCTCCTAGACATGAAAACCGTTCGGCTGAGCCTCACCATGGTGGGAACGACGGACGACGGAACGACAGAAACCACGCTGGCACAAGCCGGCAGGGGGCTCGTCATAGTCAAGAACCTCCCTAGAACCGGAATAGTGACGCTCCGGACGGAGGCCGGTGATCAGCCGAAAACAACCCAGCTGCACCACCCTCTCCACATCACAATTATCACAACGGCCCCCAAGGAGGTCAAGGAGGAATACATGGCGGAGGAGGTGGTGGCAGAAGCCGAAGTCCGGCTCCAAGGCACCGCAGCCACAACCGACATTCGAGACGATCCCTATCCCCGAACGACGCAAGGCACAGGATCAACTCCAATATAGAGGCTCGGCGCTACGAAAACGATGACGTATACATGGGCCCAAAATGCTTCGGACCATGCATCAGAGCTACAAAGTTCCCGGAAGGATTCGCTATCTCAAGACATATCCAAGCCTACGATGGCATTGCTCGGCCAGACACCTGGTTACAGGATTTCTTCCAAGCTTGCTGCATCGCCAAAGGCAGAAACAGCCTGGTCGCAACCCGATATCTCCCACTTATGTTGCAGAAGACGGCACGATCATGGCTCAATGAACTTCCGGCGAACACCATCCACAACTGGTATGATTTACAAAGTGCGTTCTTTCGGAATTTCGAAGGCACATATCGGAGGCCCTGTACGGTTGGAGACCTACAGCGTTGCACCCAGAAAGCCGGAAAAACTTGCCGTGATTATCTCGGACGATGGATTGACACCAAGAACTCCTACGAGGGAGTAAGTGATCAAACGGCGATTGAAGCTTTCATCGCAGGTCTCCCAATTGGTTTACTGCGCCATCGCTTGAAGTGTGACAAGGTTACTGATCTAGGAGAGATGATAGAAACAGCGAGCAAGTATGCAGATGCTGACGACGATGCAGAGGGATTACTCAATGTCCTGGTTGTGCCTCAGTCGGCAAAACAACCAAAGCAACAAGCTCAGAAGCGCAAAAATACCTCGGAAGAAAAACCCAACGCGGAGACAGCAGTAGCCACTACTATTTCCGGGTCTGGAGGACGAGGAGGACGTGGTGGAGGCCGCGGGCGTGGCCGTGGGACATCAAGGGTCCAAGGTAGAGGAGAGCAACAACCAGGCAAAACCTACACCTGGGCTGACATCGCCAATAACCCATGTGTGCATCACTTGGACGCCAATGGGGGCTCGTCCCACACCAACGCTGAATGTCGTTTTAACGACGACATCAAGAGAGATGATACCGCGGGCTACAAAGCTAAGCGGAAGAAGGGAAAGAAAAATCCCGAAAAGGACAAAGAGACCAAGGAAGATTCCGACATGGAGGAAGCCGATGCTTCAAATCCCAAGTCGAAAGGGAAGAAAACTTTTCCCACCAAGAAGGACACTTATGTCACCTTCCTCGGATCTCAACCAGCAAAGGTCAAGAAAGCAGTTCTCCACGAGCTCAACGCAACAGTTTCGGCTATCCCTCAGTATCTGGACTGGTCGGAAGTGGCAATAACGTTTGACCGTGCTGATCATCTACGCCTTAATCGTCTTAATCGTCAATACGCCTTAATCGTCAATCGTCAATCCACTTATTGACGATTATGGTTTCTCCAAGACCCTCATGGATGGTGGTAGCAGCATCAATATTCTCTATGTCGAAACGCTACGCCGGATGAAGATCTCGGAAACATAGCTGAACCATAGCTCTGTGATCTTTCACGGAGTTGTCCCAGGAAGACAAGCTAATTCCCTGGGAGAGATCACTTTGGATGTTACTTTTGGAACACCAAAGAATTATCGGACGAAGGCACTTTCCTTCGAAGTGGTCCCATTCAAGAGCGCATACCACGCTATATTCGGGCGTCCGCCTTACTGGGCTTTTATGGCTCATCCGTGTTACATTTACAATATGACAAAAATTCCAGGTCCCAACAGCGTGATCACCATCAGGGGAGACCTGAAGAAGGCACGAGAGTGCGAGGATGGAAATGCCGCCTTTGCCGAAGCCGTGCTGCACGCCCAGGAGTACCAGGAGATCAAGAAGAGCATAGATCCGTCCGAGATGCCCGCGACGAAGAAGGAGGTGAAAAAGCCAAATCCGGAGTTCAAGGAATCAGAAGAGACGAAGACGACGCCGTTGAAGGATGATGACCCCTCCAAGGTGACCCAGATAGGCGTAGGCCTAAGTAGTGCATAGGAAAGCATGCTCGTCAAGTTCCTCCAAGCAAATCAAGATATCTTCGCATGGCAGCCATCTGACATGACCGGAGTACCTAGGGAACTTGCCGAGCACTCTCTAAATGTAAACCCGAACACTGCACCCGTCAAACAGTCCTTACGACGGTTTGGTGATGAAAAGCGTAAGGCAATAGCTAAGGAACTAGCGCGGCTCGAGTTAGCCGGATTCATAGAAGAGGTCATCCATACTGATTGGTCGGCCAACCCTGTAATGGTCCCTAAAAAGGACACCACTGATTTAAGGATGTGTGTTGATTATACTGCCTTGAACAAGGCTTGCCCAAAAGATCCGTTCGCTCTTCCTAGAATTGATCAAGTTATCGATTCTACGGCAGGCTCGGAACTCCTCTGTTTTCTCGACGCATATTCCGGTTATCACCAAATCCAGATTAAGGAATCTGACAAAATCAAAACTTCATTCATAACCCCTTTCGGAACCTTCTGTTATGTTACGATGCCCTTTGGGCTGAAGAACGCAGGAGCTACGTACCAGCGCACGATGCAACGTTGCCTCCATGATCAACTCGGATGCAATGTACATGCATACGTGGATGATATCGCGGTCATGTCCAAAAAGAAGGAAACGTTGATTTCTGACTTGGAGGAGACGTTCACCAATTTACGAAAATACAACATCATGCTTAACCCGAAGAAATGCTTCTTTGGAATACCAGCCAGAAAATTGTTAGGTTTCATTGTGTCTCAAAGAGGCATAGAGGTGAACCGCGACAAAATCAAGGCTATTCTCAATATTTCCAGGCCAACTCGCCTGAAAGACATACAAAGGTTAACTAGTTGTATTGCTGCGGTCAGTCGATTTGTAAGCCGGCTTGGTGAAAGAGCCGCACCATTATACAAACTCCTGAAGAAGACCAAGGATTTTTTCTGGACTGACGAAGTTGAAGCTGCACTACAAGACCTGAAGAAAGTACTCTCATCTGCTCCTATCCTTGCAGCGCCGGAACCTCAGGAACCAATGTTGCTTTACATTGCTGCGACAAACAAGGTTGTCAGTATAGTTATGGTGGTAGAGAGACCAGAGGAAAACCAGAAGCACCTAGTGCAGCGTCCGACATACTTTGTCAGCGAGGTCCTGACAAAATCAAAACAACGGTATCCGCACTATCAAAAGTTGGCTTATGGTGTTTTTCTACCATCTCGTAAGTTACGACACTATTTTCAGGAGCATACAATTACCGTGGTGAGAAAAGCTCCCATGAGAGATATAATCAACAATAGCGATGCCACAAGACGCGTCGCTAAATGGGGCATAGAGCTTGCAGCTTTCGATATTGAGTACAAACCCTAGACATCAATCAAATCCCAGATCCTTGCCGACTTTGTCGCTGCTTGGACAGAGACCAAGGAGAACATGGTCCTCCCTGAGTCGTAATATTGGACCCTCTTTTTTGATGGGTCTAAGGCTCGAGGGGGCTCGGGGGCTGGCGTGGTGCTCAAATCACCCCAAGGAGATAAACTTTTATACGTGCTGCAGATCCACTTCACAGCGACAAACAACATTGCCGAGTATGAAGCACTGCTGCATGGAATCCGGACTGCTAAAGATATTGGCATCCGACGTTTGATGTGTTACGAAGATTTCGATCTTGTTGCTCAGCAAGTCTCGAATATTTGTAATGCAAATAAACACATGACAGTATATAAAGCTGTCGTGGATGATCTATCTAAATCGTTCGAAGGGTTTGAAGTTCAACACATCCCTCGAGCAGAAAACGAGGAAGCAGATGCACTATCTCGAATAGGCTCTGCGCGGAAAGAGGTCCCGGATGGCGCATTTTTAGAGCACCTCAAAGTTCCCTCGATAAAGGGAGTAGATGAGGAGTATCCGACCAAATCCGACTCACCTTTGATAGCAGTTCTAGCTGTAATTCCCAGCTGGGCTCAACCCTACCTCGATTACTTGGTAGATGGCAAATTACCCGAAGACGAGGTGCTAAGCCGATAGATTATCCGACGAGCAAAAGCCTAAACTTTTGTTAAAGGTGAGCTCCATAAACGGAGTGTTTCTGGGGTTTTTCAGCGCTGTGTATCTCCGGAAGAAGGAGTGGAAATCTTAAGGGAAATCCACGAAGGCGAGTGTGGTCACCACGCTGCAGCCAAATCTTTAGTGGCAAAAGCTTTTTGACATGGATTTTTCTGGCTTACAGCTCAGGCAGATGCCGAACGATTAGTCAAGACATGCAAAGGCTACCAAAAGTACGCCAAGCAAGCTCATGTTCCAGCTGATCAGCTGCGAACAATACCTATAACATGGCCTTTTGCGGTCTGGGGGCTTGATATGGTAGGACCTTTTAAACGAGCTCCAAGTGGATTCACTCACCTCTTAGTGATGGTGGATAAATTCACGAAATGGATCGAGGCTAAACTTGTCACTAGTTGTGATGGAGCAACAGCCAAAAGATTTGTCGAGTATGTTATAATCTGATATGGTTATCCGCATAGCATTATCACGGACAACGGGAGCAACTTTTCCATGGGAGAATTGGCTGAATTCTGCGACGAGCAAAGTGTCCGGCTTGACATTGCGTCAGTCGCATATCCACAGGCTAACGGACAAGTCGAAAGAGCAAATGGTTTAATTCTACAAGGCTTGAAACCAAGACTCGAAGCACCACTGAGACGTGCTACGGGGGCTTGGGCAGAGGAACTACCCTCTGTAATTTGGAGTTTACGAACAACTCTGAACAGGTCAACAGGATATACACCTTTCTTCTTGGTCTATGGCGCAGAAGCAGTTCTTCCTAGTGATTTAATTCATACTTCTCCTAGAGTGGCCGCGTATATCGAAGAGGATGCCGAGATTTCTCGACAAAATGATCTCGACTTAGTCAAAGAAGTTCACGTCGTTGCTGAAATGAGATCTACAGCCTATCAGCAGAAGTTACGCAAGTATCATAGCCAGAGAGTCCGAACTAGATATTTCAATAAAGGTGATTTGGTTCTCCGTCTTGTGCAACAAAGAAAGCACAAACTTTCCCCAGTATGGGAAGGGCCCTTTTTAGTTAGTCGAGTATTGCACAATGGATCGTACTACTTAACTGACATGAGGCCAGTCAAAGAAAGACCTGCTACTAAGAAGAGAAAGAGAGCTGGAGGCAGTACAAATCCGGATGAGTTAGACAGACCGTGGAATATTGCTCAGCTACGTCCCTTTTATTCTTAGTTTATCCTTCTTTGTAATCATACATATGTACATGTTCTGTAAGAAATAAAAGTTTTGGTTACCTCAAAGTTTTTCTGAGAAGTTTGTACCATCTTATTTCCTAATGATCATGTCATAGTCGAAAATCCCAGAATGCTTGAAAGTACTTTATGCTCATGTTCGTTCTGGTTTAGATTTCCGATTCTAAAACTGCTACCTTCGGGTATAACTCTAAAAATTCTAGTTTTTACTTTGGTTATTTGTCTGATTGCTGGATGCGGGTATTTTCCGAGTAGTGAATTGTTGGTACTGGAAGTCGGCTTTGTTTTCGAGTTTAAACTGGTTTAGCAATTAAGCTTCGTTGCTCGGCAAATTTTCCGGCTGAAGGTTTAGCCGGCTCATGAAATGGACGAGGCGGAAAGCCAGATAAACGATAAGTGGAGACGGAAAATTCCAAGTGCTTATGAAAACTTTTCAGGCATGGAAAAAAAATCTAAGACAAAAGTGCTGAATAGATAAAAAAAACTTAGCACTAGCAAAAGTCATAGTACTTAATATTTACAAAACGCATCATGTCTTTCCAGAATGATACATAGTTTTCTGATCTATGATGTAGGAGGAGATGAAAGGAGCTGTCGGCTCACTCGTTACTCCGCCTTGATATCGTGCCGAGATGTCCGGATCCGAGGTGGTCCGTTCATCGTCGGAAACTTCTTCGGTTTCTTCTGGAGGAGGTGGCAGAGTATCCACGCGGGTGAAGAAGGGGACCTTGTAGCTGGTTAGGTCAGCTACGTGGCACCCATATCCGGCGCAGGAGTGCATGATGGCTTGAAGGTCCTGCTCCTGGTTGTCTTTGTCTACCTTGCAGTACCCTCTGGTCACTTGCCATATCTCCATGTTTCCATGGTGGCTCATGACCATGGTGAGAGCGTTCTGCGCAGCAGTCCGCGCGTAGGACATGTTCCAGTCCCGAACGAGCTTCGTCATCTCCTTGGCCTTCTCCCGCACCTAGAAGTCTGACATGCTTGGCATGTCCAGAATCCTGAGAGACTCGCCACTGTCCTCAAGGGACTGGCGGTAGTCATGAAGAAGATCACCGACTTGGGTAAGCCGGTGAGTGCGGGGCTCGGACGAGGAGGAGTCCGTCAAGTTTAGAGGACCTATACACAAAACAAGTTAAGAAAAAAACCAACAGTGATAGAAGTCGAAGAAAGATAAGTCAGAAAGGGGAAACATACCAAGAATGACGTCGTCAATCTTGGCCTTCTCCTCCCGGAGACTCTGGAGTTCAGCCCGGAGCGCCTGGGAGATATCCTTCTCTCTGCCAACCTCATTTTTGAGGTCCAAGATAACTTTATCTTGAGCGGCAATCTTGCGATCACGCTCTTTAGTGGCCATGGAGGAGGATTCTAGGACTTGAGCTATGCTCATTTCATGATCCGCCTTGAGCTTATCCAGATCTTGGCGAAGTCCCTTGTTTTCCACCACCAGGGTCTTGAGGTTCTCGGCCTCTTCAATCATAGCGATGGATTGTTTCACCAACGCTGTAAGTCAAAAAGAACAACAGTTCAGATAAATTCGACATTGAAAAAGCAAAAGACAAGGTTTGAATCTCGAAATGTTTACCTTCGGCTTCATCCTTGGCTACCTTGAGCTCAGCATTTTTAAGCCGGAGAGCTTTGATCTCTCTCCGCTTATCACAGACATTGGTTAATAATTCCTGGTTATAGGAACATACTTTCTGTAAGTCAGAATACCCAAAGTCAGAAAGCTACTTAAGACTCGGGCTAATATTTTTTGCTAAATATCAGCACGAGCCTTAGGGGCTACACTAGTTCGTTCTTTGGCATCCTAATGAAAGCGTAAACCCGGATTTCTATATCCTACTTCATGCTTGGGGGCTAGAGGATATGATATAACATAATGTAAAAACAAGAGTTGGAATTCCGACTTACATATTGCTCGCGGGTGAGTTTGTCTAACCCCGCGTTCACTTCAGCTGTCACCTTCTCGGCGAGGGTAAGAGGGATTACTGGGGCTGTTGGAAGCTCGCCAGTCCTGATCCTCTCGTCGTGAAGGCGGACTTGAGCGAGAAGGTCAGAGAACTTGACGTCCTCTGGTTCTTGCGCTTCCTCTTCGGGGGAAAGATGGCTTTTGTCCAGGACTTACCTGGCTAGCCGCTGGATCTCCTCTGCAGATTTCCGGGATAAGCCAAACTTGGCAAGTCCGGGGTTGCTGAGGAGGTTGTCGGCGAAGACTTCAGCCGAGGGATCATTACCCGAAGAGGGTTCACCCTTATCTTGAGCTGACGCACCCACGGTGACGTCAGTGTGTGACCCAAGGATCACATGCGCTGTTGGAGGAGCCGGATCTTCTGCAACAACCGGAGAAGGAGTAATCGCCGGTGTTGCAGAAGGTTGAGGGGCAGGAGTCGGAGGAGCCGTGGTAGGGGAAGCTATGGTAAGCTTCGTTTGTCGCAAGGGCTTCGAAGGAATCCCTTTCCCCTTACCCTTGATGATTGATTTTTCTCTGAGAAAGTAGTAAAGTCGGAAACATTACATCTCTGAAAGAAACTTGATTAAAGTACAAAGGCAGAAATGTTGTGAAAGAAGGTTACCTCTTCACGAATGGCACCTCCTTTGTGCCAACTGCCACTGTCGGAGCTTTACGCTTCTTGAGTGCAAGATCTGGCAATGGGACTACTTCGGTTTCCTGAGAAAACTCAGGAGGATATCCTTCGAGTGGAGCAAGCTCCGACTCGGGGAGGTCAGCAAGCTGAAAACAAGAAAGCATATCAGCATTGCAGTATATAACTTAAAGATTGAAACACATAAAAGGTGTGCTGATGGATGCTTACTGCCACCACGGGGTTTTCCGCCATGTGCATATCCAGAGAAACCTCCGGAATTTTCCTCTCGATCCGCTCCTTGATCAGCCAGTTTATCTGGCTTATGTAACCCTGGGCGGTGTAGGCTTTGGGGCTGATGCAGAGGGAGTCTTTTTTGGAAGACGTGATGGAGTGCATAAGTCTATCCCCGTGGTACTGAAGTGGCTGGATCCGACATGAGACCCAGCAATGGACTAAGTCGGATCCCTTCAGACCCTTGTGCTTGATCAAATACTCGATCCGCCTCTTAGCGAGGATCAGATCATCGGTGAGAGCCGGAGCAGCCTCGTCCCAGGAAGGCTGGGCTGTGGCGGCTCCGTCGACAAAATCCGGCAAAGCAGTAGCTTTGCCGGGAGCCAGAATATCCCTATGGTAGAAAAAATTGGCTGGCCATTGTTTGACCGAGTCACTGGCAGAAATTTTGGGATATGCCCAGTCTCGTCTAACAGAAAAGCTAATGGTGCCGGTGATATAAGGAACACCGGCAGTGATGGAATTTCTCCGGACATGGAAATAGTACCGGAAGAGAAGCAAACTCGGCCTAATGCCGAGAAAGCCCTCGCAGAGCGCAACATATGCGCTCATTTCCAGAAGAGAATTGGGAGGAAGATTGTGGAGTTGAACTCCAGAGTGATCTATCACCTCGGAGAAGAACTCCGAGGGAGGAAAAGACAAACCTCGGTCCAGATGAGTGCCGAAGTGGATGCGCTCGCCCTCGCGCGGATTGGGGACGGTTTCGCCGGAGCCGGTTCGCCATTCCCTGGCGGCGAGAAGCCCCTTCTTTTCCACGTTCTTGAGGCCGTCCTCGTCAAGGGCGTAGGGGATCCAGATCCCCCGGAAGATCTCCTTCTCCACAGCTGCTTCCGCCGACGCCGCCGTTGCTACCGCCGCCAAACCAGAGGAAGAAGAAGATGAAGCCATTTTTCTCCGGTGGAAAAGGTGACCTTAAAGTAGCGGCGCTAGGAGCTCTGTGGGAGGAGGACGAGGAGGCTCTGGGCACGCGGGAGGATTGGGAAGGAAGGAACGGCAAAGGACTAGTGGAAAGGAGAAGAAGAAATCTAAACCCCTTATATCCACCTACCTGCGCCAAGATTCGTGCAAACACTAAAGTGTAACCGCCACGCGTCGTGGAAAGAACTGGGAAGGGCTCGCGCGATGATTGCGTCGCCTCGATCTCCACGCATGCATTGAAACAGCGCCTCGGTTCCACGAACCGCGGACCCACCAACGGTCGTGCTGACGGAACGTTTGTCAGATGACGTGACTTGACCATGTTTGTGTCAGGTGGCGTTAGAGACCAAGTTCCAGCTTAGTTTAAAAGCGAGCTGGAAAATCCGAGTAACCAATTGAAAGGTCTGACTTACTTTTAAGACCCGGATCGTATTTTTTGTTGCGAAGTTTCAGGAACCCTTCAAGATTCTGCAAGCCGAAGATCAAGCTAGACGATGATAAAATCCAACTTTGGATCTTGGAGGCCTCCGGGGGCTGCTATTGGGGATATACTTTCCGGGTATCCTCATAGTTCCTCACTGACCAGGGTGGCCCACTTCGGGTTAGAGCTTTGCTTCACGGGCGGCCCAGTTAGAGAGAGAATACAGAGTCCAAACCGGCTACGGGAAGGCCCATAAGACTTGCCGACTTAGGCCCATAATGTTACTTGTAGTTCAAGATGTACTCTGTAACCAACTCTTAGTCGTAGCCAGATTGATCTCTCCTGTAAACCCTAGGCCAGATATCTATATAAGCTGTCCTAGGGAGAGCCTTTAGGGCAACACCTTACAACACAATAGTCTACAATCTCAACTCGCACAGGCGAAACCCTTGTAACCCATATTCCGGCTTTGCCGTATTACTGGATTGCTAGCAGGAGTAGGGTCCGTCCAAAGCCGGCAGATTCGAACCTGGGTAAACTTGTGTGCTCACCGTCCCAGAACACCGTACGTCTCACACCCCTCTCTTTTGCACGCCTCGAGGACCCCCTCATGGCGTACTTGTCCTCAATCCGACGACAATTATGAAATTTGGCATATGGATATCAAAACCGTGTTCCTTAATGGTAACATTGAGAAAGAGTTGTATATGGTACAACCCAATGGTTTTGTCGATCCTAAGGATTTTTACATGGTACGCAAACTTCAGTGATCCATTTATGAGGTGATAAAAGGGTTTGGATTTGTACAAACTTGTGGAGAAGCTTGTAGTTACAAGAAAGTGAGTGCGAGCTCTGTAGCATTTCTAATATTATATGTGGATGACATATTGTTGATTTTAAATGCTATAGATCTTTTAAATAGTGTTAAAAGTCAGTTGAACAACAACTTTTCGATGAAGGACCTTGGTGAAGCATCATATATATTAGGCATCAAAATCTATAGAGATAGATCAAGATGCTTAATTATGCTATCGCAAAGTACATACCTTGACAAGATTTTGAAGAAGTTCAAAATGGATGGAAGTAAGAAAGGGTTCTTACCTATGTTGCAAGGCAATACATTGAGTAAGACTCAAGGTCCAGCTACGTCAGAAGATAAAGAGATGATGGATAGGATCCCCTATGCCTCAGTCATAGGCTCTATAATGTATGCCATGTTGTGTACAAGACCAGATGTGGCACACACTATTAGTTTGACTAGCAGGTACCAACCTTATCCAGGTTTGGAACATTGGATAGCGGTGAATAATATTCTAAAGTACTTAAGAAGGACTAAGGATATGTCTCTTGTGTATGGAGGTGAATAAGAGATCATCGCAAAGTTTTACGTTGATGCTGGCTTCAACACCGATCCTGATGACTCTAAGTCACAATATGTGTACATATTTCTCATGAATAGAGCAGTAGTTAGTTGTAGGAGTTCCAAACAACCCGTGGTGTCAGGATCAACAATAGAGGTGGAATATGTTGCTGCTTTGGAAGCAGCGCATGAAGCGGTTTGGATGAAGGGGTTCATAACTGAACTAGGTGTGGATCCTAGTGCGTTGGATCCAATGGTTATCTATTGTGACAATAATGGTGCCATAGCTAATGCCAAAGAACCAAGGTCTCACAAGAATTCCAACCATATCAAGTGCCGGTTTTACTCCATCCGTGAGCAAGTAAAGGATGGAAATATAAAGATTTGCAAAGTAAACACGGATCTAAATGTAGCAGACTCTTTGACTAAAACTCTCTCTAGGGCAAATCATGATCAACACCATAACTATATGGGAGTTAGATTCATCACTATGTAATGTAGATTATTGACTCTAGTGCAAGTGGGGGACTGAAGGGAATATGCCCGAGAGGCAATAGTAAAATGGTTATTATCTTATTCCATGTATATGATAGATGTTTATTTCTCATGCTATAATTGTGATAATCAGAAACATTAATACACGTGTGTTTAATAAACAAACAAGAGTTCCTAGTTATGCCTCTTATTTAACTAGCTCATTGATTTACTAATGATCAAGGTTTCCTGATCATGAACATTGGATGTTGTTAATAACAGGATCACAATATTAGAAGAATAATGTGATGAACATGCACCCAAAGCATAACAATACGATCAAGTCGTTGTGTTTACATTGCTATAAAATCTCATACAAAGTAACCCTAATCCTTAGACCATGATATCATGTCAATCATTATAACACCCTCAAATCGGCCCTATGTAGATTTTAGCAATCCCGCCAAACCCGCATAGAAACGATTCGATGATGCCCACCAAGAACTTGTGTGTGGGTGGAAAACAAAGTAATACCATTACATAATAGTTCATGATGGATCCCACAAGTACGTATATATACAACAACGACTCCTCGAGTCAAGAATACAAATATACATTACCAAGATCCAAAGCACGTTTAAAACTATACAACATCCGAGTATAAGATGCAAATTGGACTAAGAGTCCTAAAGAATAACTAATGGCGTCCGTAACCCTACCCCAAGCCAAGCTAGA
Source organism: Avena eriantha (assembly GCA_910589775.1). Lineage (NCBI taxonomy): Eukaryota > Viridiplantae > Streptophyta > Magnoliopsida > Poales > Poaceae > Avena > Avena eriantha. The sequence goes on along the minus strand of OU342743.1, from coordinate 287,434,229 downwards.
AAGGTAACCTTGCTAACATCTTCGAACTCATACCTGTCAAAGCAAAGGGGTGCCGACAAAGGGCAAAGGCAAAAAAGGGAGGGGTCAGTACTGAGGCTAGTACATAGCGAGTCTTAGAATTAGGCGACTCTGACCTACATAGGTATGGTAGGCTTAGCGGCAACAAAATATTCACTAAAACAACCTATAGGGACACGATACAACTGTCGGCTATCAGAGAGGAGTAAGAGAGACCTATTAAGAACCAACCTAATACTAACACCAAACATGACCCATCTTGGAGTTTCCCCCTTGAGACCAAACGAGGAAGTCCTTCCGAGGAACCTACACAATTGGTAGTTTTGTTAGTCATTCCATTATAGTTGCACTACTTACTAGTCAGATATAGATAGCATAGTACATTCCCATACCACCAGTTGTTGGCACTTTTAATTAACCCTTCCCTTCTAGTGGAGCTGATTACTAGTCATGTCGAGGTCAAATATATAACACTACTTTAGTTTGAGTTGTCTATGGTCAAGACACTATGCTCCAAGTAGTCCATAACTATGGACACGACTTTTCGAAAATATTTATCCTACAGGGGTGCACAAATAGCAACACACGCATAATCAACCTTGGTAAAAACCAAATAAAACCAAAGATGCATCATGACAAAGCATTCGCAAGATTCAAAAATGATTTTAGGGGGCCACCCCACTAAGCTATCCACAATGAAGTCGACCGGGCTCTGATACGGACCCAGAGGTTCATGACAATGGTTGTAAACGATTAGGAACCCAAAAGTGTGATCGATCAATAGTGGTAAATAAAGCAGTAAAGCATGGCATAAATACATGATAGTAGTAAAGCCCCAAACTATTTGTGGGCCTGAGAAATAAGATGTGAATCAAGCTCATACCAAGGGGTTCCATGGGCCCACATGTGGATAGTGCGATAGTCAAGGAACATGCATCAAGTACTCGGGTCTTAGGTGGACACAAGTGGGCGAGATAAAAGCCAAATCTCAACTATTACCCACTGGTACCGCTTTATTAGTTATATGTACTACCAACATATTAGTTATCAAGTTGTAAGTAGAATCATGATTATATCCACCATTAAGCATGTGACAACTGTACCTCCCAACAACAGTGGAACTCGACGACTCAAACCAACACATGGGCAAGCAACTATGACCCGCAAGGCAAATTATCTACCAAAACAATGGACAATAGGAAGTGACCAAGTCAATATAAGTTACAAGGAGTATAAATGGTATAGAAACTAATGCATCGCAACACTCAGAGCAATAGAGATAAGTAAAGCCATAAAGCAAAAATAGGTAGTGGGGGAGAATGCTCGCCTAGGAACCATTATCGAAGATACATATCCGAAGAACTTGTCGACGCTCAAAACATCTCATTGTCCTATCTAGGAAGAAGAAAAACACTAATAGGAACAAGCGATACAACAATTACAACTAGCGCGGCAGATTTGGCATGATCATGGTATGATGCATGGCATGGCAAGTTAATGATGTAAACCATGTTGAAAAGATGTCATTTTCATAACACGTTGATGATACAACATTAGTAAGGCATTATTAATAAGAAATAATTATTTCCAATTTTATTCATCATGTTTTCCTTGCATAAACATTTCTGGTTTTACAAGTTCCCAATGATGCACTATGCAATTGCAAGTAGAGAAATGCTTAGTTGATAAGGTCTCGCCTTGCTGATCAATTTAGACATATTATTTGTCGAATTATGATTTATGGAAGTAAAGATATAAATTTATTAAGAAAAAGGCCTTTTACTAAATCAATTTTGAAATTTTAATTACCCAGAAAATTATTTTGGATGCCATATTATTAATACGTGCAATTTTCTGATCCAAAAACATAAATTATTTGTCAAGTTTGTAATTAGTAAGAAACGGTGGAATTAACATCGGAAGAGTATTTTGATAACATCAAACGTCACACCGTAACAAGGTGACTATAAAGGTGGGTTTGGGTACTTCAAAAGTGTTATGTAGATGCTCATAGATCAAGAGTGGGATTTTTCTATCTAGGTTATGGAGAGATATACCCTGGTCCCTCTCAATGATATCATATCGACACCGCTTGCAAGCACGCGACTAGATCACAAAGGATGTCATATCACAGAATGAGTAAAAAGAACTTGTCGGTAACATGATCAAACCAGGTATGGTTGATACATATGATCGAATCTCAGACAAGTAATATATCACGAGAAAAAGGGATCTACTTACAATGTTTATAGTTCTCATGATCAGAAGAGTCGTCGTTGAATGTGTGGGAGTCAGTACGGATCTCCAGGTCCCATTGCTAACTATTGATCGGAGAGGTGTCTCGATCATATCTGCATTATTCGTGAACCGTAGGGTGACACACTCAAGGTACACTGACACTTATGGGAATATACATTATATTAGAAAAAGATTTAGAAAGTACTAGAAATATTTCGAGGAGTACCGAAATTGTTTTGGGGCAAATTGCTAAAATTTGTTTCAGATATAATATCAGAATAATGCAAGGGGGTTTATGTTAATGTAAGTTAATTAAAGGAATTAAAAAATGTTAATATAAAGAAACAAAATTGTTTTTATTTAATGAGAGTTTGCATTTAATTTTGCGAAAATTAATTACAAAGTGAGTGGACTTGAAATTCATGTGAGTGGGATGAGTGGGGCCTCCACTCACATGAATGATGGGAGAGGTGGGGGTATAGTTATTATCTTATTCCATGTTTATGATAAATGTTTATTTCTCATGCTATAATTGTATTAATAGGAAACATTAATATATGTGTGTTTAATAAACAAACCAGAGTTCCTAGTTATGTCTCTTATTCAACTAGCTCGTTGATTAACAGATGATCAAGGTTTCCTGATCATGAACATTGGATGTTGTTAATAATGTAATCAAACCATTAGAAGAATGATATGATGAACATACACCCAAAGTATATTTAGCAATACAGTCTAGTAATTAAGTTTACATTGGTACATCAAACACATACGAAGTATAATCCTTAGACCATGAGATCATGTCAATCACTAACACCGGAAGAGTGTCTTGATAACATCAAACGTCACACCGTAACATGGTGGCTATAAAGGTGGGTTCAAGTATTCTGAAAGAGTTATGTAGAGGCTCATGGATCAAGAGTGGGATTTTTCCATCCTAATGACGTAGATATATACTCTGGGCCCTCACGGTGATATCACGTCAACACTGCTTGCAAGCACGTGACTAGGTCATAGGGATGTTGTATCATAGAACAAGTAAAGAGTACTTGTCAGTAACGAGATGGAACTGGGGTATGGTAGATACTTATGATCGGATCTCAGACAAGTAAATTATTTCGAGACAAAAGGAATTGGATACTACGTTGATGGTTCACACGATCACAAGAGTTATCGTTGAATGTGCAAGAGTTAGTATGGATCTCCAAGTCTCGGTTCTGATTATCGATAAGAGAGGTGTCTCTATCATGTCTACATTATTCACGAACTATAGTGTGACACACTTAAGGTTCTCCAACACTAAGTGGTAGATAAAACATATCCGAGAATAAATTTGCTAGAGCTGAAATTGTTTCGATGATCACCAGAATTGTTTTGGGTCAAATTGCTGAAAATGGTTTCAGGTGTAATATCGAAACAATGCAAGAGGTTTTATGCAAATGTTTGTTAATTAAAGTAATTAACAAAATTCTAAATAAAATAAATAAAAGAGTTTTATTTAAAGATAAAAATGCATTTAAGGTAGTGGGTATTAAATGCATGTGAGTGGAGATGGTTTTTATGTGAGTGGAGTGTCCACCCACATGAATGAGGGAAGAGATGGGGGCACCACCATGGCCAGCGGCCATGCCCCTTGGGGATGCCCTCTCCCCCATAAAAGGAGGTCTCCTCCTCCTCTCCATTGGCACGACCTCCCCGTGAAGATTCTCTTCCCCCTCTAGCATTTCCCCATGGCTTCGGATTAGCGAGATACATGTTCTGTTGGATTCTCGAGTAAGATTTATCTACTCGATCTGCTGCTCTGCTGGAGTGGAGGCATGGAGGTTGTTGGGAGCCAGATGTGTGCCCGAGGACAGATACACTGCTGGGTTGTGGTGTTCTTCAACTCGATCTTGAGTTCGGCAAGTCATCGACTACATCAATAACGAAATCATTTTTCGTAAAAAGCTTTCGGCCTTTGAGGGTTATTTTTTCTGGTTACCCTCTTACTCATTACTAGCATCTACTAGATTAGATCTTGGTGCAATTGACATTCTTATCATAGGATTTTTTTTGTTTTCTTTGTTGCGAACTGATGAGTCCAAAATTAATGCATATCTAAGTATATAAAGTATTCATATTTTCACTCATTACATGTTACATCTATCTATAACTATGAATATTGTGTATGATTATTAGTTTTCATTCATTTCCACATGGGATCTATACAATATTAGTTTTATTAGGATTTTATTACCTTTTTCTTGTCTTTGATTTGTGTGTAGGTGCTATGGAGAATCATGGATAAAAGGAGCCAAGAGTCAATATGGAGGAGTTACTGGCACTAGACTTAGCCATTTGAGGGGAGGAAGAAGTAGATTTTTCCATCAACTCCAAATTAAGTCAATATGGTATTGTAGCCATCATCCATACAAATCCAACGAGCCAAAGAACACCTCAATTGGAGTCCGTATGAAGAAATGGCGGCCAAAATACTACGAAGTACCGCAGGGATAACGACCACTGGTACAGGTGGAGCCCGCCCGTAGCGTACCGCATTGCCGTACCGCCCTCTAACGGTTTCGTTTTGTCAAACGGAACAACATTTGTGAAGGCCCAATGGGCATATTCGGCCCCCAGCTCTGTCGGTTCGAAAAACCGACCTCCAGATAGCTATTTAAAGAGGGGAAAACCCTAAAACGAAGGGGAGAATCCATCCACGCCTAAGGGGCAAAGCCCTACCGCTCCGCCGCCTCCATAGCCACCACACACAATATCCACATCTCCACACCATCAATCAATAGGAGGAGAAGGAGACGCCCCCATCTTCACCGTGTGCACCGTTCATCATCATCATCATCATCTCCAGCAACGTTTCCATCTCTCTCTCTCTCTCTCTCTCTCTCTCTCTCTCTCTCTCTCTCTCTCTTGTCTTAGATCTTGTACTTGTAAGATTGAACATGGTTGTGACTTCATTAATATATTCATCTATGTTTTGTTGTTCATCCATGTGTGATTTATTTATTAGGTTCTACGTTGAGGTTTGATCTAGTGCGCTAAGTTAGAATGCATTTGTGATCCAAGTATTCAATTACATGAGTTAAGAGATGAGTTCACGGGATCTCTTGGTCCGGAAGTGTATGTTTGCCACGCGAGTGACACGTGAGAATCATGCATACTACACACAGTGTGACAGCTCAGTAATCAAGTTGGGAACGTTTATTTGTTGAAGGAATCTCTTGTAGATAATGGATTCGCAAATATATTGCCCCATCTAGTACTAGTGACACCGAAGCCTAAAAACCCTCTCTCATTCCATTCAATCCTACATCTACAACCCCCTTTAGTTTAGTTCTTGTTCTAGTTCACTTTCAATACTTTATTTACTTTGTTTCGAGTCACTTTAAATCTCCCTTGTTTACTATTACTCTAGCAACTTATAGTGTAGACTATTTCCAAACACCGTTTTGGGTGCGAACGTGGCTGCATTGACAACGCAGTTGCGGGGTTGTGTGGTTTCCATCTTGCAAATGTCCTTTGGGATCGATCTTTCTAATAAATAGTTGCCACTAGTAGTACTGCAATAACCCTGTTGTTGGACACAAGAACCCAACTATCACGAACACTTTAGTGGTATCAGAGCCACATCTATGCGTATATGTTCTATATGAGTAGAACACATATGGTTGTGGGCGTTGATGATCATGTTCTTGCAAATTTTTGTGTATATTGGATCTTGGTGGCATAGTGTGATGAAGCGGCCGGACTAAGTTTACATGTCCTCGCACATGAGACTTGTTCCACACTTGACATGCAACTCGTATTGCATAAGTGGCTAGCGGGTGTCTATCTCCTACTATAGCTATGATCTAGTATACAATAGGTTGTTAATAATTTGTTAATCACCATTGTGGTTTGAAGTTCATAGGATGAACAATTCTTCGTAAACCCAAAGCCACATGAACTATGCACAATAAATTAGGGGCATATAACTTGTTTTTGCAGGACATTGTGATGTGATATGGTCATATGTTACAAATTTTATGTATGCAATGATATCATTTGTAAGTTATGACAACCGGCTAGAGCCGTATGGTTGATTTATTATTTTAAAGGCATGTGTGTCGGAAATGGAAATTCCATGTAATTTCAATTAGTGGAGAACAACTAATATAGTGGCATCATGGACCTTGGAGCCATGTGGTGAAATGATGGTGATCATACCAAGGAGCACAAGATGGAGATCAAGTGCAAGAAAGGACTATATCATATCACAATATTTATACACATGATGTTTATCCCTTTTATGAATCTTATTTATGCTTATGTCTAGTTTAGAACTTGGCGGTAGCATTATAAGATGATCCCTCTCACTTAATATCAAGATAAAAATGTGTTGTTCCTTTAGTATGCAGCATTAAGAAAGTTCATCGTTTTGAAGCACCACATGATGATCGGCTGTGATAGAATCTACGTTCACATACAACGGGTGTAAGACAGATTTATGCAAATACTAAGGTTCTACTTGGTGATCCTAGCATGTACATACATGGCCTCGGAACATGAACCAAAAGGTAAAACACGAGTCATATGAATGATATGATGAACATGTCGATGTTTGCCTTTGAAGCTACATCATCTCACGTGATGATCGGTTGTGGTGTAGTGAATTTTGTTCGTGTAATCACCAAAAAAACTAGAGAGATGTTGTTTTTAGTGGGAGTTCACATAGTAATATGGTTAAAGTAGAACTCAATTTATCATAAACTAGATCGAAGTGAATTTGCATAGTTTGTTCTAGTCACTAGAATTCGTTTACTACCTTGCAGGTAGTTTTAATTGAGATAATAGAACTATAGAATTCTAGATATTTACTTTATGAACTGGTATCGTATTATTTTAAGTGTCAATATAAAGTTTAAAGTCCTATTGCAAACTTTCAACAAATTCCACTTACTCCACGAAGTTTAATAAGTAGTATTAAATCAAGAGTAACATTTCCAATGTTAGTATCTAAATGTCATGCTTGTCTCCATGCTCCTTGATATTCGAAAGTTGTTTCAGTATCAAGGTTATCTAGGAGCTGAAAGAATTGTTTCAGAAACCATCATATGTGGAAGATAATGTGATATCTGAAAACAATACTTGGTTGCAATATGATAGAATATAATTTTAATAAGATACATGTTCTCATATTGTATGAGAATTTGCGAAGGTTGTAGACGCTAGGAGTCCTGATTTACCAAAAGTTTTTTGGAACTAACATTATACTTGCATTTTCTCCTTATAGGCTATAGTAGCTTGATCATGAAATTCGTCCTGGTAGGATGAATGAAAGATGTAAGTACAATGTTTACTAAACTAAAAGATTACTGAAGAATGGATTTTGGAAGAACACCAAACATTTGATGATGGTGATACACATAAAAGTGCAAGTCCAAGGGTAATAGTGTTTGACTAACACGCTTTGGACTAAGTGTCATGTGTATGACGACACTGTTGATGTTTATATATTGTTCTAAAAAGGAAAGGAAATGCTGAAAGGGAATCTAGAAAATATTTGATAGAAAAGAAAAAGACTAGAAATGTCCAACTTAGGTATATAGATGATATACATTTTGTGGTTGTATCCTTTGCCTGTTAAAAAATGTGATTCTTGGGTATGATACCGGGTTGGTTGGTGTGAAGTGTCATATAGGCCAACACAATTATGAACTGCAATGGCCTAAGTAACTAGCAAGAGAATATGGGATGATGTTCATCGGAAACAAATAAAGTGTTGTTGTGTTTCTCGTTGACATCAAACCTAGCCTTCAAGATTTTTTTAATAATTGTTATTTTGTTCTAGTATTATGAGAATAATGGTTATTCAAATAATTACCATATTCAATAGAAGATGGATGAACTCTTACAAGTCTAGTTGAATAAATCACACCCATAACACTAAAGCTAAAATGTTGCAAGATGAATGATTAGAATATCACTTATGAGTGACATCGCTGTTTAAATTATATTGGAAATAAAATATGAAGAAACTCCATATTGATGGATTTTTGGAGTCTTTGATTTTGATCAATTGATGCTTGTAAGACTTTCCGGGAGATAATTAAAACTTCATTCAAAGGCCAAAGAAGAACGAATGACTAACCTATTGGACATCGTGCATGTTGATGTATATAGTCCATTATGTGTAGTCATGAGCGATGGAATTAAACTTCATATACTTTATCTGGAAATTTGAGTGGATATATGTGTATATTTACTTAATGAGGAATAAGTATGAAATATTTGAAAATGTTCAAAGACTTTTAAGATGAAGTGGAAAATAATTTGTAACAACAAAATAAAGAATTTATGATTGGATCATAAAGCAAGATATTTGAGTTACAAATTTTAGCAAGCACCTAAGATTTGAGGAATCGTTCCATTGATTTGCATTTTCCAAAACACCATAGGAGTATAGAGTGTTTGAGAAATATAATCAAACCTTGTTTGACATGGAAAGATCAAAGGTGACATTTGTAAAAATGCCATTATATTTTTAATATTAAGCTTTAGAGACTACCTCTTTTACACTCAAAAGAGCGCCATCATGATCTGTTGAAATGACACCATGTTACGGGATAAAACACGAGTTGTCTTTTATTAAATTTTGGTATGCTAGGCATAAGTAAAATCTTTACAACCAAAGTCGGATAAGCAAGTTTTTGTAGGTTATCCCAAAGAAATTGTTGCGTATTCCTCCATAATAGGAAGACAAAAGTGTTTGTCGCTTAAAACGTCAAGTTTCTTGAGAAGGAAATTTTCACGAAAAGTTAAGTGCGGGGACAGTAAAACTTTGGTTAGGTTGATGAACCTAAGCAACATGTGCTGAGTAGCACAGCGCTGGAAAATGTCTCGGAGGCGGCCACAATGCTCATGGCTCTCGTGCCTCAAAGGTTGTAGTCATGGAGATCTAAGTTCCTACTGAATCACATAGGTCAGGTAAACAATAAAATACTAAGATTTGAGATCAAATCATTATTGTTTGATAATTACGAACCAACTACATGCAAAGAAGCAATGATGGCCCTGACTCCGTCAAATGGCTAGAAACCATAAAATTCGTGATAACTCCATGCACGACAAACCAAGTTTCTGAACTTGGAAGTCACTCTGGAAGGCATGAAGCCTATCAGCCGTATTTGGATCTATAAAGAAATAGACATGGATGTTTTACATCTATGAAATAGTCGACGTGTCAGAAAAGAGTTTGCGACAATGTTCAAGGAGTTGACTATGACAAGATTCAATCTTTTGTAGCGATATTTAGTCTAAATGGATTAGTGTAGCAACCACTACATATGTCAATTTTTGTATATGATAGTTGAACAAACAAAACAATATTCTTCTAATAGAATGGTTACCTAGGACTTGTACATGACACGGTCCGAAGAGTTTTGTTAATTTAAAGGATGTTAAAAAGGCATGCAAACTTCACTGGTTGAAGTAAGCATCGCGGAGTTGGAATCTTCACCATGATGAAAACGATTAAAAGGTTTAATTTCATCAGAGACGATGAAGATGCTTGCATTTGCAAAAAATTAAGTGGGAGCACTGAGACATATTTCTAATACATTATGCATAACACACGTTGTTGATTAGAAATGATGTATCTTTTATTGACACATGTTGAGAATTTCATTAAATTAAGACTTCGATGAAAGAATTAGGCAAGACCAGAATATTAGACATCAAAGTCTATATGGATAGATTGAGATGCTAATACGGTTGTGCAAAATGTACATAGATGAAATATTGAATGAGTTCAATGTGGAAACGGCGAGAAAGGTTCTTGATACATGTAAAAGGTTGAATCAAGATTCGAGTGTATTGACACTTGCTAAGTGAAACGAGATTCAAGTGTTTTGACACTTGGTGAGTAAAATCCCATGAATATCTTGATCAATCATATCGTGACATGTACATATACACATATGGCCTATGCTCTAAATGTTATGAGCATATACCAGGGTGACTAATAAGATGATCATTGGACTATAGTAAGGATATCCTTATGAGCTTTGGAAGAACTAAGAATATACTCTATATGTAGAGGTGATAGATAGTTCATTGTAAAGTGTTACATTGATAGTTCACTTTAAAGTGTTACATTGATACTAGATAGATAGTTCATTGTAAAGTGTTACATTGATACTAGATAGATAGTTCATTGTAACGTGTTACATTGGTACTAGTTTTGTCACAAGATACAAATTAAGTTTATATCAATTTAGGCTATAGGTTAAGGTGTCACAATGTGATGGAAGAAAGTTCCATGATGGATTTGGATGAGTTCCAAAGTTAAATACATTGTGACGAATACTACAACAAACGCTGAGTATATGACTACTCTAGTAGCAACTAAGGAGGTCATTTATGTCAAGTAGTTTATTAATAAAACTAGGTGTAGTTCCAAGCGGGATAATACTATGAAGATATATTATATGACAATAGTATCAGCATGATTTAACCCTAGGGAACTGAGGTCTCACTAAAGGATCAAATTTATACAATGCCATCTCATTTGAGAAAGAGTGATGCGTAGAGACCAAAGACATGCAAACACACACGGACCTGAAAGCGTCAGATCTGGAGATTAGTTTTACCCCAAGCAATGCATATGAACAAACACCAGAAAGCCATAAGTATTGAATGTGCAAGTTTTAACTAGATTATTGACTCTAGTGCAAGTGGGAGACTGAAGGGCATATGCCTGAGAGGTAATAATAAAATGGTTATTATCTTATTCTATGTTTATGATAAATGTTTATTTCTCATTCTAGAATTGTATTAATAGGAAACATTAATACATGTGTGTTTAATAAACAAACCATAGTTCCTAGTTATGCCTCTCATTCAACTAGCTTGTTGATTAACCGATGATCAAGGTTTCCTGATCATGAACATTGGATGTTGTTAATAATGGGACCATACCATTAGAAGAATGATACGATGAACATACACCCAGAGTAGATTTAGTAATATGATCTAGTCATTAAGTTTACATTGTTCCATCAAACACATACAGAGTATTCCTAGTCCTTAGACCATGAGATCATGTCAATCACTAACACTAGAAGAGTGCCTTGATAACATCAAACGTCACACCATAATAGGGTGACTATAAAGGTGGGTTCAGGTATTCCAAAAGTGTTATGTAGAGGCTCATGGATCAAGAGTGGGATTCGTCCATCCTAATGACGGAGAGATATACTCAGGGCCCTCTCGGTGATATCACATAAACACCACTTGCAAGCACATGACTAGGTCACAGGGATGTTGTATCACAGAACAAGTAATGATTACTTTTTGGTAACAAGATCGGACTGGGGTATGGTAGATACCTATGATCAGATCTCGGACAAGTAAATTATCACGAGACAAAAGGAATTGGATACAACGTTGATGGTTAACACGGTCACAAGAGTTATCGTTGAATGTGTAGGAGTCAGTATAGATCTCTAGGTCCCGCTTCTGATTATCGATAAGAGAGGTGTCTTTATCATGTTTGCATTATTCGCAAACTGTAGGGTTACACACTTAAGTTTCTCCAACACTAAGTGGTAGATAAAACATATCCGAGAATAAATTTGGTAGAGCTGAAATTGTTTCGATGATCACCGGAATTGTTTCGGGTCAAATCGCTAAAAATGGTTTCAGGTGTAATATCTAAACAATGAAAGAGGATTTATGCCAATGCTTGTTAATTAAAGTAATTAACAAAATTCTGAATAAAATAAATAAAAGAGTTTTATTTAAAGAGAAAAATTCATTTAAAGTAGTGGGTATTAAATGCATGTGAGTGGAGATGGTTTTTATGTGAGTGGAGTGTCCACCACATGAATGAGGGAAGAGGTGGGGCACCACCATGGCCAGCGGCCATGCCCCTTGGGGCTCCCCCCCTATAAAAGGAGGCCTCCTCCTCCTCTCCATTGGCACCACCTCCTCGTGAAGGTTCTCTTCCCCCTCTGGCATTTCCCCATGGCCTCGGATTAGCAAGGTACATGTTCTGTTGGATTCCCAGAGTAAGATTTATCTACTCCTCCTCCTACTCTGCTAGAGTGGAGGCATGGAGGTTGTCGGGAGTCGGACGTGTGCATGAGGACAGATACGCTGTTGGGTTGCGATGTTCTTCAACTTGATGTTGAGACCGGCAAGTGATCGACTACATCGATAATGAAATTAGTTTTCGTGAAAGGCTTTCGGTCTTTGGGGGTTATCTTTTCTGTTTATCCTCTTACTCTTTACTAGCATCTACTAGATTAGATCTTGGCACAATTGGCGTTCTTATCGTAGGATTTGTTTTGTTTTCTATGCTGCAAACCCTTCAGGACACCCACCTTGGCCACCAGCCACCCCTTGGGGGTTGCCCCTCCCCTATATAAGGAGGGATCATGCTCATCTACTCACACACACCAATCCTTGTGAAGGATATCTCCTCTCTCCCTCTAGTGGTTCTCATGATCTTCAGATTAGCGATGATCATGCTCTAGTAGTTTCTCTGGTGGATCTGTTGCTTCTGCTGCTCCGCCGGATCGAGGGCACGGAGGTTGTTGGCAAGCCGGACGTGTGCCCGAGCACGGATGCGCTACTACTTTGCAAACCTCTACAACTTGATCTTGATATCAGCAAGAGATCCTCTACATCATCCACAGGATCAAATCTCGTAAAGCTTTCGGTCTTCGAGGGTAAGTTTTCTCTAGATGTATATCCACTCATTGCTTGCATCTTCTAGATAGATCTTGGTACTTTGTTGTTCATACTGTAGGAATTTTTTCTATGTTGCGAACCCTACAATATCACCTGTTATAGTGTTGGACCTGCAAACCTTACAATGATACCCTGGGGAAAACAAGGGGGCGATGCTATAATTTTAGGAGTTTGTGTGTTCATGGAGTGTTAATGCATTTTCCCAAGCTACTTGAAAAGGTAGACCTTGCCCCGGTGAAATGGGAGGGTAGGATAATAGATGTCGTGCAAGTTCTCTTGTTAACACATACAACTAATTTAGGAACACACGCCTACATATCATGGAACTAAAACCAAACATTGTCGAACTTATATTTGTGGGGCCCCCGGATTAATCCTCCGAGAATCCCTGTTATGCATACAACCATGATCCCATGATCAGTTAGTCGTGGCACATAACCGACAAGTATCATTACAACATCTGAGAATATACTGAATTACAAGACTTACATAAATGCCGTTGGGGCTACATCAATAATCATCAGCGGAACTTCATGAGGCGTAGAGCCCGAGCCATGCCTTAACCTACAGGTAATTGACTGGGAGAACGTCCTAGCTCGCATAGCCGTCCACTTCACCTTCGTCTTGATATCTTACCATGTTAATAGCCAGGGACAATGCCAGTGAGTACTTTGAATGTACTCGCAAACCACATTTAGATAATAATAATAATAACAAAAAGGTATGCAATATGGTTGTGGTAGTAGGAGGGCTCCAAGAGAGGTTCTTTTCTCACATAGTTTTTCTTGTAGATATAGCATCTACATATCTTTGAAAAAACTTTTGTAAACCATTTTGGAAACCATTTTGAACATTAGGACTGGGTCACCCATTTGTTTCCTTCCCCCGGCCGTCCCACGACCAAACTCCTTCCATCCCTTTCTGACAATCCCATGGTCAAAACAGGGATCCTTGCAGACCATCCCATGGTCAAAACATTTCCAAAGCCATTTGTTTTCAGAAATCCTTTTTGAAAACAAAACCAGCACCACTCTACAGAAGTTTGTCCAACCCGTCCTTAATCGCGGACACGGCTATTCAAATAGATTTACACTCTGCAGAGGTTGTACACTTTACCCACACCATCCGGTACACTACCCTGATCTTCACCGATCGTGGGTCGAGTAATCGATCAAGACTCTCCGGATGCCCACTCCAATATAAGTACCTACCCTATGAGTGTTGTTCCCCTCAACACCGGGACGTCGGGTACCTAGGACCAACCGGAGCGCATTTTGCACGTCCCACGTGTTGCACTTTCAGTGAGGGGCTCATAGTAACGCGTGGAGGCGCGCATGCCCTTTGTTCCTTCTCCAGGTCAATGTCCCACATGGACCCTTTACGTGAGAAGGCCCACCCTCCATGGATTTTTGGTCCCCTGTAGTTGTTGCGAGCCAGCTTATACCAGAATAGACAAACATCAAATCCAGCCCTGTCCCATATCAGAGTAATGTGGTTGCACGGGTTAAGTTGTTATAGCTAAAGTGCAAAGAACCGAGTGCATTTTTGTAAACCTTTTTCCTCCGGTTTTCCTCCAGCATTTTGTAAAACAAAACCCTTTTCTCTTTCTCAACATCTCCTGGGAGGTCCCACCTCACCAAGGTTTTATCATAAAACATTTGGTAAAACTTTTTCCGGGGTCTTCCCATCCTCTAGCTTTGCTTTGGCTAAAATAGGGTCTCCAAAGGGTTATGGTGTAATTACACCATCTATTCCACTACAGACAAATAGGTATCATCAGGGGGGTTGTACTTAGTAGTACCATTGAGTAATGGTTTGGAGGAGCCAAGCCACTACCAGATATACAACATCGTATAGTAAAACAATGAAGTTTTAGAAATAGCAGATAAAACATGCATAAGTAAAATAGTAGGGCAAGGCTTATGAGCAAGAAGGTGGCTTGCCTGATGATCAGCAATATGGCAATATGTCTCTGGACTTCTTATTTGGAATACCCAAATATACAATAATAACCATCTTCTTCTGCTCTCCGATATAATCGCAACTATCGTCGATAGGGAACACATGCAAACAAACAAGGGCACAGTCAACACAAGGCATATAAGCACCAATACATACAGGAAACAACTGGATAATCAAGATTACAAATCATTAGGTCTTAGGAGGAATGGATTAATGTTGGCCTTGTCTTGGGAATTAGGGAAGAGAATCCCTTAGGATTTATAGTCTAGCAATTAACTAAGAGATGGATTTTGGACCAAGACATATTCTGTATGATACCATTGTGTAAAGATGATACCAACAGATAGGTAGTGATAATATGAAACCAACAAAAGTGGTTTCACCAAAATATCAATTTCCATTGATTTATAATGAATTTTCTAGTGGGCAGATACTCTAGTTTTAGGAAATAATTAACCAGAAATGTTCTGGAGCTCCCAAAATTATTTCCTTAGATAGTTAGGTAGGGATTGATGTACTTTTTCACTGAGAGTTGTAATCACTCCAACATAGTTACCAGAATGCCCTCAGGAAATTCCCAAAGACAGTTCTGGAGCTGTTTTGTCTTTTCACCAGATTAAATCTACAGTAGATTTTGATTTGATTCCAAGTACAAATGGTAGGTAGTGAGGATACCTTTCTGTAGAAATTGGAATCAATAGTTTTGGATTAGCAGAACTACTGTAGTGAATTTAGAGGTGAATAAACCATGCACAAAATAGTTTAATTCACAGAAAAATACCCAAGGCTCAATAAATTATGATCTCCTAGGGTTTGCTAGATATGTACGTATCTCAACCAGGATAATTGGAAATGGTTAAATTGGACCCATGGTTTGGTGTAGGGAATTTTCTAAACTCATAAAGTCTCTATTTTTGTTATTTTTGCTAAAGGTGGACCAGAGTTCCACTTCGCATGGGACCAATTATATTTAGAAGGTATTTCAGATACCAAACATTTGCAGTTGGATTTATTCCATTTGGTGGTGTGAAACTACTTTGAGGATTTATGGATTGAAAAAGTTGCTATCTAGAAGATAAATCTACAGGAAATATACATATGGTATATGGACAAACTTTTGGTACTGCATGTTTGGGAAAACATGTGAGAACAGGTATAAAATTGTATCTGTCCAGAATGGAGTGATTTCCATTTTATTTAGTAATTAAACTAACTAGAAGGTTTCTAGATCTGGAAAAAGATATTTAGAAAAGGAAAAGGGGGGAAATCGCCCCATGGGCCTGCTTCGGAGGGGCAGCTGGGCCGCACAGGGGGAGTTCGGCCCACCCGGCGAGGCCAGTGCACGGGAGCCCTGTTTTGAACACGACGGGCAGGCCCTGCCAGTCAGCGGCGGCAGGGCCGAACATGTAAGGGCGATCTGGGGCCGTTGGATCGGAGGGAGATCGACGCTGGGGAAGTCGTCGTCTCCAGCGGGAAGGGCCAGGCGGCGAACGATGACGGTCCCAACGAGGGGCGGCAGGGGCGGGTTCGACACCGGGATCTCACTCGTCCATGTGCGCCTGGCGGAGCTTGCTTCGGTGCTCTCCGAAGCAGCCTCGGGGGTGCATGCATGATGCAGAGGAGGTGTCGAGCAGGCGTGGCGCGTGACACTGACTCTGACAAGGGGCGCCAACCACAGGTTCCCCTTCAGGTAGTGCGTCGCGCAGAGATGGGCGAGGGGAGTTCGCCGGAGCTCCCCGGAGAAGGGCTCTTCCGGTGTTCATGTACCATCAAGAAGGGGTGGGTTAGGCGGAGTGGAGCAGGGGGAACTCAGAGGGATGACATGCAGCTGGAGGGGAGGAGGAAGGAGAGAACCCGAGTGCTTTCTTTGCAAACAACCGAGAGGGAGTCCTTCCTTCTCCAGGGATCTGTGGAGCTGGGGAAGGAGCTGGGGCTCGTGGGGAGGTGCTATGGTGGACAGGGGCAAGGAATGAGGGGAAGAGGAGAGGCTGGGGTGGGTTCTGGATATTTGAACCGAGGGAGGCATGTCCATGGTGGACTAAGCTCAAGGAGAAGGTAGGGAGGAGAGGAGGCCAGGGATTGGGCATTAGGGGTGGTGGAGCTCGAGCAGATGTGTCAAACAGGGCAGAGGAGTGATAGGAGGAGTATTATACTACAAGGGTGCTGCTCCTCTGCTCCACTCGGGTGTGGTAAAGGAATAGGAGGGGAAGGGCTAGGGGAGCTAGGGGGCTCTCATTGGTGGAGAGGGGAGAGGAGTGGGTCATGTATTGACTAGAGAGGGGGGAGGGGTCTGCTGCAGCTGCTGTGGAGATTTTACAAGATATGACATTTATTGGTTCTCTCTCTCTCTCTCACTTGCTCCAAGAACTAAAGACAAAGGAATGACCTTGCTACAGTGTAGTGCTACAGTGATCACGACCAGGGGTGTGATTTGTGCTGGGGAAGCTTGCTTGACCAGGTGGGTAAGGTTTTGGGGGTTTTTGATTTGTGGATTTGTCTCCTTGGCAATTTTGATCAAATAGGGGGTTATGAAGAAAGTCCAAAAACTTGCATTGGACAAGATGGGGAAATGGTACTGGTGGGTAGATGAGCTCAAGGCATAACCCTAGGAATTATTTGGGAATTTTCTAAGGATTTTAAGTCCCCTTAAAATCATTTATTCAAAAAGTACAGAAGTAGTTTCTAGAAGATCATTTGATAATTCTACATTGGACAAGGTTGGATTTTGATGTGAAATGGTCCCAAATGTGAATACACACTTAGGAAAAATTTCCCAAGATTTATTGGAAGATAAAAGTATTTAAAACAATTATTATTCCATTTCAGCCATTTAAGAAAATGGGCAAAAATAAATAATAAAGCTCTTCAAAAATATTTATTTTTGAAGTGGGAAGATGGGGTATGATATTTGGGTCTTAATTGAGCCAAAATTTGGGGAAGTGCTTTGTAAAAACCCAAACTTTCCCTTATGGAAGAGGTTTTGAAGAATTTGTCTATTAAAGAATTAAATTGGTTTGGAGCCAAAATAATTATGGGTAATATTTGATAAATCTTGATGATCAAGGTAGATGATGTAGACAAGGTGTAGCAAGCATTTTCAACCTTGGGATTGGAGAATCCAAGTTGATTTTGGTGGAATACCCTAGATTAAGGATCTAGGGTGAGGTTAATTTCATACTATCAAAACCATGTTAGATCTTGGAGCTCAGAGCTCCCCTTGGGGGCATGGGATATATAGATGGATATACCAAGTGATGTATATTGCAATGGTGTAGGGGTTTGAGCTTGATCCTTCTTGAGCTCACCAAGACAAGCTTTCAAACTTTGAATAAAATAAGCCTGCCAAAGCAGATTATCAACTAGCCTTCAAAACCTTGGGGGTTTAATCAGCACAAAGTTCCACTTGGAGCAAGTAAAGTAGGTAATGATATAACTATATGAGTAGCACACAACCATGTAAAGAGTTGGTCCATAGAAGGTTGGATGGTGGTGTGAGCTTCTGTCAAAGTAGGCATATTGACTAGATTTGCAGGAAATAGTTATTTTCTTGCCTGCAAAACCATCAAGTACAAGTGGGTTGTAGGATGATCTAACCAAGGGAAAGAGTGGGACTTGGTAGTCCTTAGGATTTTTAACAATATGGTTCAGATGCATTTTCAAAAATGCACAAGGGTTGAGAAAGGGAGACATTCAAAAAGGTGATGTTGGAAATAGTTTTCTAGACTTAGCCAAATTTGGCAGATTTAGGGTTTTTGACTAGGGCATGAGAGGGAAGGATTTTGGTGGATAACAAGATACCAAAGCATCATCAAGTGGATGAGGTTGAAGGGTAGATTGAGTAGAAGGGATCCGTGCTTGAGATTGGTCTTCATTGACTTGGAAGCTTCTAGAAGGGATCACTTCAGAATTGATTTGGTTAAGGGTTTTAGAGGATCACCTAGTATCTAGAGATTGGATCCTGTTTTGTACTCTTGCTTAGGGTGTGGTGATTTGGAAACCTCTTGATCCTAGTGATGAGCTCCTAGAGTATCTCATACTATTTCCTAAGCAGACAAATTAGGCAGCAGATCAAGGCAAATCATCAGACAGTAGATCAGGGAAACTCAACTTAAAAACTAAGTAAGCCCACTACTAGGGTTACCTTCAAGTCTAGCTTGAGGTTAAGGATAGGTATTTTGCAAAAGGTTGGAGTTTGAACAAGGTAAGGTCCTTGGTATCTCTACCAAGAGTAGAATTCAAATGCTTCATAAAAGGGTTTTGTTGAATCTAGAGGTAAGAAAAGTAGTAGAAGGTTCTGTCTTGAAAACATAAGGAGATTATGTTATATAGCTCTCCATAGTTTTGTCAATAGAAGATACTAAAATAGTTTTGGTTACATAAGCATCTTGGCTCATGTTTTGAAATGCCGGAACATTTGAGAGTATAGAAATTAAGCCAAGACTGTTTTGGGAAGTAGCTTTTGTCAACTGGTGTTAAGGTGAGGAGTATATCATCTAATACACATTCATATGCATAGGCACAAACAAACAACAAGCAAGCACTGCACCAATGGACAAGAAATGGTTTTTGTTCCCCCTGATTTTTGCATTCTGGACAACTAATCAGGGTTGCAGAAATTGGGATGTTACAATATTTGTATTACATGATTTCTCTCATCCATGTAACATCCCGCTAATTAGGCAACATATTTACTTTGTGCTTTTGCATGAATAGTGATAGGATTTTGGTATTTTACATGGTCGTGTGCATCTTTTATGCTTGTTTCACCAAGATCCCAGAATTTACGGTGTTGATGGACAATACAATTAAAGTTGTCCTGTTTGGGCACAAATATTCTAATTGGAAGTCATTAAAGCCCTACAAAAAATTACTTATGCACATGGAAGAAAAGTCAAAGACAAAAGCAATTTGGAAGAGGCAAGACAGGGACTTAAATGACCGCAGGTACATACGGGATCTGCCCATACCATGCGGTGTTGAAACCGCCTTGTCAAATAGTTTCATCACGTGCAAACGGACACGAGATACATACAAAGACGCCACAACTCGCAGAAACCTCACCTTCAGAAGGGATCTAGAGGAGGGAGGAGGACTAGCAGAAGGGCTTCGATCCTCACCACTGCGAAGATCCTTGGAGGCCTAGGCATCATCCTCATCATCAACCGCAATATCTCCATCATCATCACCATCCCCTACATCTCATTTACATTCATTTTGTTGTAATTCCTAAATCATATTGTGCATTTGCACAAGTACTCATATATCCACATGTATCTCATTCGTACTATTATGATGATGTTTATTTCCTCCATGTGTGAGTATTTTTCCTTGTTTTTTGGGAGATGGATAAACCGTAGCAATATTATGTATCGAAATAAAGTAACTTTGGATTATGAGTATGTATTAGTTCACTCTCTTGATGGTATGTGAATATCGACCACAGAACATTTGTCTTTGGAACTAGAGAGGGAACTACCATTGGACATGTGGTGGTGTTGAAGGTGTTAAGTGACATATCACACCGAATCATCATTCAGTGGTCAAGGGGGATAACAGGGGACTCACAAAGCTTTGTCCATGACCGTGGGTTAACCCTTAATTGTTGGGGATCAGGGTGACTGGCCTATGATCACAACTATGGTTATGAGGGATGAAATAACATATGGCTGGTATGTGATCATCTTATTTGGAGCTTTTCCCATTCATACAGATGAATAAATACATAGATACATCCTAATCATGATTAATCTAATTGCTAGTGGTGGATCTAACACTCTCTAAGAATGCTTTAGCCCTGTCACAGTTTCATTCTATTTACACCATGTTTGTCTCTCTCTATTTACATTCATTAGTTTAATATTGCTTAATTTGTTCACACACACAAACTGTCAAACACCCTTGCTTGAAATCAAAGACAACTCCAAGCACTCTTTGGTGAATAGTAATAAGTGGAATTAAGACCTCTGTCAATAGTTCTTTATGGATCGATACTCTTATTTCAAAGCTAGCTACATATAAACTGTGCACTTGAAATTATCAATCACCTCATTCCTACGCTTTTAATCACTGAAAGTTACCACTTAAATCTTTTCGGTGAAAACTGAAAATCTGTTGCTACGATTTACTATTTTGCTTTACTGTTTTGATCCAACTGTTGCATTCACTACTCGATTTTGAGAATATTGATACACAAGTATGGTTGTGACGTGTCAATTTCTGTGTCAATTTCTAAAGTCTTATTGTATTCTTGTGCTCCCCTTGTGTTGAACTATAAATTTAGGTAAATACTTCACATCGAAGATTTCAACAATCTCCTACACTTGTGGGCATCATATATCCACTTCCCTAACCAAGTGAGCGAGGCTCACATTTTAAGTTATGCTATTAAGAGGTGGACCAAAGTTTACTAGGAGCAGGGATCAGTGACCTACATACATCCTAAGAACACTCCTAAACAACCAAGTTTAAAATACTAAGGGATCCCTACTTTTCAGGTTGATTCAACGTCCCAAGTCTAGGAGGCTCTCGAATTCGTTCTACCCTTTTGTGGGGACCCTTCTGCTTAGCCTAGAATGGCACTGAAAATTTCAAGGGTCCATATACTTATGGGCTCGGAGCCAGCTTCTTGTGACTAGATCATGATGTTCAGAATGAGCACATGTATATAGTGACTCTTCTCACGGATCAAATTTTAAAATCTGAAATGCACCATCATTACTGGCCTCAAAAAACTTATTTGCTTTCATTACCTCCACTCAAACTTGCATTTGTTTGGGAGAACAAAGAGGAGACATATATCTATAAATCCACCAAACAAAAATTTGATTCCCCAGTTTGAGTTTATTTTGTCTTGTTATTCTTGGGTTCATCGAAAATCCTAGACAGTTGTAGTTTCCGTGAGAAAACCCAAGTGTGTCGATTGCCTTAAAGAGTTTTTTAAGACCTGAAGATCACCTCAAGATCTTCGAATAGTGGAAGGTTTCCCACTTAGTAGGGAGAGCCAAGTGGATAAAAAAATCCGAGATCCATTTTTGTGGGCTTAGTTGGTCGTGGACTCTTCAACGGAGATTAGAGTCCGTTCAAGGACTTGAACTTTGGGATACATCAGAATTTTCTCCTTTTACCTTTGGTTAACTTGTCCCTTCCCTTTACTTGTGTTTTCTACTTCTATCTTGTTTGTTTTCTTTCTAGTGTAAACTTGCCATATAGTTCAACAGTACATCCCAAAATCAACCAATTTGATTAAAGTTGGTAGTCGATTATTCACTCCCTTTAATCGACATCTTTGATCCTTCACTAGTCGACATCTTTGATCCTTCACTACACAACAGAAAAAATCCAAAAGTTGCTAAAATATCACTATCAACGACTTTATTGATTTGGACTCACCGGTATGGATTGGATGACCCTAGACTCATTCCCATCGTCCCAGCATACTCATGAGCTCGCATTGCAGACATCCCCATTATGCTTCATAGTTCGAGCTCTACCATAGAGTCGTGTTAATGAACAGATGCGAAAAAGAGGTGTTAGTGGAGGAGAAAATCCTATATGTGGTGAATCAGGAATTCTACGTTTCTATGCGGTACCAGGAGGACAAGAATAAGGAGAGAGAGAGAATCATAAGCGGGAAAAATACATATAGACCCAATATGGAAGACGAGGTCGATTTTTACGTTAAGATTTATTCATCAAGTTGGGTCTTTTGCTCCAGTTTTTCCAATTGCAAGTCCGCTGAGATTTTATTAGTTCTAAGTTGAAGCCAAAACCATCGGTTGGGTGTTAAGATCTTTGCAGAAGTTCATATATCTTTTATGAACTCTGAGAACAAATATTGCATTTTTTTCATATCCATATGAACAAATTAGTAAAGTCGGCCGAGAGATGCTCCGTGCGTTCTAAAACATAAGGCGTATAAGACTTGTTTGAGATAAAATGTTGTGAATTTTGACCAACTATATAGAAAATTTATTAACACCTAAATACCAAATGAAAACAATGTGAAAAATATTTCATGATGGATCTAGACATGTTGGTATTTCTATCTATAAAATTGGTGAAAGGTAGAAAAAATCGACCAGAGACAAAATGTGTATGGCTTATATTTCGGAATAGGTTATTTCATTTGGCAGATATCTTTTAGATTTATATGAACAAAATTGACCAAAATTTAGTCAAACTCTAACTGAAACATTCTTTTTTGTTCTATAGTACGCATCGATGTATCTTCTAATATTTTGCAGAACTTTTGAGCGTCACAGCGGATATGAACGATAACCCAATTTTACAAGTGAGCTCATTTTCAAAGGCCCAAATTGCTTCGAATTTATGTAAAACCATCACTGCCCGCTGTTTGTAAACAAAAGCTCCTGCATGCGCGACGCTTCATCAGTTAGAATCACTGTGATGCAGTACGTGTACGCTGAGACGTGTTCATAAAAAAGAAGTTCGCAGAGACACAAGTGCATGCCTGTGGAAGCAAGTGATATCATAACCTTGTGCGACCTTTCCTCCCATGTCCATCCATCCGGTGTTACTTCTCGATATTAATCACACAGGTAACCTAATATGGCTCTTCCCCTTGTCTTGTTAAGTACTAAGCTTCTATGCTCTGTCTCCTTGCCCTTGGAAGATGTATTTTTTTCATGTACACAAAGAATAAAGAAAATGTAAGAAGCTAGGAGGTGGAGCGCCCAGGGAATCCGATTCCTCTACCGCTAACTGCAAAGCTGGTTGCAGAGCTGGTCGATCTTATCCTGTGGAGCTTCAGCTACGATGTAGCTCCGGTTTATGCCTGTGCCTTCACACGTCAAATTCAAGGTATTCTGCTGCAATATTGCCTGCAAGGGAAATGAAATTTCAGGAATACATATGAAGGGGAACCTCTTACAACATCTGGCTCCAGCATTTATAGCGAAAGCAAGTGCTCACGGTCTCGTATTGCATATTAATTCAGTTCATCAGCCAGTGGATTTAACTTGCTTCTTAACTTATGCGAGATGCCAAAAAATTAATGTTTTCCCACTATGCTCGTATCTTTTTCAGGTTGGCGTGCGACATTCGTTGGCAGTGACAGTGGTTACTGGAAAGATGCAGGGGAAGAAATTCAGGATTATCTTACAGTGCAAGTTGTTGGTGACGAGTTGCACTTCCATTTTTTAGTAGGAACACAGCTCATATAGTGACACCAAGAACAGTGATCGTTTGCATTGTATCCTCGGAAAAGCAGAATTATAGCCACCGTGAACCTGTAAATTAATTCCAAATGACAGGCATCATCACTGGGAAAACATGCGAAATTCAATGGAGCCTGAAGAGAAAGGTACGTGGACTCACCCGACAATCAGCAGAACAGCAGCAACTATCCACAGTACATATTGATATGTCTTGTGCTTGCGTTCGGCAGGAGCAGTTTGTTGTCCAGGTGCTACTCTTTTCTGGTTAAGCCATGAAAACTGTGGTCGAATGAAGACAACAAATCCAAGAAGGAACCCAGACATAAGGCCCCCAATATGAGCAAAGTTATCCACTCTGGGGAGTATCCCAAGAGCCAAGTTCACCACGATTACAAATACCAGGGTTAATAATGCTGCCACCTGAAAATAAGGGGGAATATCACACCATTTAATCGAACAAGTCATTCATGGTCGATGAAACTGAATCAGTTTCGCTGCAAGAACTACTGTAACTATTAAGAGAAAGAATATATTGGAAAACAAACCTTATTTGCATAGAGTGACCAATTTGTGATGAGTTCAGAAAGCATAGACCCAATCAGTCCAAACAAAGCACCAGAGGCACCAACAGAAATACTTGATCGGATGAAGAGAGCGGACATCAAGCTCCCACCGAAACCAGAAATGAGATAAACAATACCAATCCTCACTGTACCATGAGCAGACAAAATTCTTAAAAGTACTGTAAGGCATAGAAAGAATTGAAACTGTATGCATATCCATTTCATGAGTTCATGTATCACACTTGGACGAACTTTCATGCATGTTCTGTGAAAGTTTTCGGAAACTAGTAAGTACTACCTCTGTTCCAAAATATAAGACATTTTGGGAGTTAAAATTGAACTCCCAAATCGTCTTATATTTAGGAACAATGGAGTAATATAGATAGGTAATTTGAGGTACTTCCGTATTTCAGGAGTTGCAGCATACAAGTATGGTGCTTACTGGTTCAGTCTAAGTAGCTTGTCTACATGGTTACAAATCTTGATACTTTTGGTTCCACTATAGCAATACAAGTTACAGAACATATTGATGTTACTCGTGAAATGTCTGTAGACTGTAACTACTACACTTGGATCCATGAATATCTAATTACAAGAAATTGTCCGAAGCTTTTAATAATAACAGAACTAGGGCCACAGAAGAACGATTATTAGAATCTAACTTTTCTCTTGCTTATGTTCAATTCAAGAAGGCTGAGTACAAAATGCAAGTAACGCTTTCACTTACCAAACCCAAATTCTTGTTCAAGTCGAATACCAATAAACAGAAGGCAAAGCACATTGATGAGTAAATGAACAACCCCAGCATGGAGCCAGATGCACGTAATTAAACGCCATCCTTGGCGACCATGGACAACTTTAGACACATCTAGAGCTCCCATCTT
The DNA here is from genome assembly GCA_910589775.1 of Avena eriantha. Lineage (NCBI taxonomy): Eukaryota > Viridiplantae > Streptophyta > Magnoliopsida > Poales > Poaceae > Avena > Avena eriantha. The sequence continues at coordinate 287,408,657 of OU342743.1, read as the reverse complement.
CAGCAACCTGGCATGGAAAATGTTTTGTTTAGTTCTGAAATTATAAATATGCATATCAAGAATGCGTCTAGGTTATAGTTTAATAACATTAGTGGTGGAATCCTCACTTCCTAGTTGTAAACATAGCATGCACCTACTGCACTTCATTGACTTTACACTTTGAGAATATAAACGGTTCAATGAGTTGTGTAAAAGTCCAATTGCAGGGGAACATCATGAAAGTCCATTTAGGCGGTATGATCATTAAATTCAAATTGTGCGGCACGATTTACACCTAGACGGTTGAACTAACTTGAGACTTTCATGAGCCATCGGCAACTCCAACAATGAGCACAGAGTAGACTAAATCAACTATGGCAAAACGAACAGTGAAAGATATAGGTAAGCTAATACCAGGTCTAAAGACGTTTTATATTTGACTTGGCAAGCCAATTGATCACTTCTACATTTTTCTTTCAGATGTTACCTTTTTCTTTGAAAAGGACAGGGCAGCTCTGCCCATTCATTACAGAGTACCGCTTACTGAGTATAACACCTGTCCCAGATGGAAGTGAACTCAGTAAGGAGGCTTTAGTTATAGTTAACAAAACGATATGATCTGCTTGCGCTATTGATTAGACTCATTTGACGACTTAGACTGTTTCATAATACATGAAAAGGGGTATGGTAGGACACGTGCAGGACCGGTTCCCAATAATGACTTAGAGCCTGCAGAACTCACGCCCCTCATGATCCAGTTGAGTTCACGGAAAAATTAGGTGGCATGAATGTTGTGTAGCTTATACAAGTTTCCCCTCAACGAGTTGTGGATTGCTAGGTTCAGAAAATTCCCTAATCGAGTAGTACCATTATTTTGGGAATGAATGAACACACACAAGGGAGGGAAAGGGGGAAATCAAGTGTTGCGCTTCAATTAGCCCCATTACTCTACCTCTAAGCAAGCTGCAAGCCTAAGTAATAAAAATTTAATTGCACAAGAGGTGAAGGAGGAGATGCCAAGGCTAATCAAACGTACGCGGTGGAGGATGGTCCGAGGAGCGGGTTCTCCTTGAGCGGTTGGAAGGAGAAGCGGCCGAGGAAGGATGCGAAGCAGTTGCCGAGGCCGCGGTCGGGGCAGTCGTTGACGAACATGGTGACGAGGAAGACGAGGACGCAGGCGACGGAGGCGGCCGGGACGACCCAGGGCGTCCAGCGGCGGTAGTAGGGGCGCGCCCTGAGGCGGGCCTGGTTCAGGTGCACCGGCGGGGGCTGCGGCCGCTCGACGCGGACCTCGAGAGCGCCGGTGCCGGTGCCGGCGGCGGCGGGCTTCATCGCGGCTAGGCTGGTCGATTCCTTCAGGTGGAGGCCTGACGGAGGAAGCGAGGGAAGGAAGGAATGGGAAATTTTTGGGGGTTTTGGTGCTCGGCTGTCGACTTCGGAGGCAGAGAGAGGAAGAGGAGAAGAGAAGACCGCGTTGTGCCGCTTTGCTTGGGTTGTTGGTGAAGTTTCGTGGCTTGTGTGCGTTGCTGAAACTGTGAGAACCCGCACTTTTTATACTACTTGCAGAGGAAAAACTCGATCCTGGAGATTGCTTTCGCTTGCGCCGCGTTGCGTGCAGAGGGCGGACGCAGAAAGTGAAAATGGGAATGGAGTTGCTGCGAGAATTGAAGGATGAGTAGAAGAGGAGAAATGAGCTGTGGATGATTGGTGGTGCTGTTGGCCAACTCGAATTCGAGCCGGCAAAGTAATAACACCTCTTCTTATCTTTCTTCTTTCGTTTTTGGATGGAGTACGAGTTGGTGTTGCGTCGGACCTGCGAGCAGCTGCCTTTGGTTAAATTGCCCTCGATTTGTATATGCACAACTGGAGACCACTTTCAACGATTGGCTAGCAGTACTAGTTCTAGCAGAGTTGCTATAACCAGCTAACGGCCGAATGCAGCTAAGCTAAATCTGAGTTTACTTAGTGGCGAATCACGCAGATTGAGCGAAATCGATCGCCTTTTTCTGTTTGAGGGATTTCGACCGCTTGCTTCCAATCAGATGGATAAGCTCAGTTGGGGACTACCTAGAGAGGTAGCTATTCGTCTCATGGTTGCATTTACACCCACACAGGGAAACAAATATTTCGAAATGTTAAGAAAATTGAAAAAAATGTCTACATGTATATTCAAATATTTTATATTCTTCGCAAATTTTTGTGATGAAAGAATATTCTACGTGCCCGGTGCAAAAAAGACAAAAAAAATCTATGAATAGTCCTATTCACGATACATTTTTTGTCTTTTTATACATGACACATAAAATATTCTTTCATATCGAAAACATGTGAACGAACATAAAATGTGCGAGTGTACATGTAGACATTTTTTTTAAATTTTTGACATTTCAAAAATATTTATTCTCATAATGGGTGCAAATGACCAGCAAGCCAAAAGGATTTCCAACTACCGAGCTCCTTTCCACTCTCTCTCTCTTCCTTTCAAGTCAAGAGTCAGTAGATCTCTCTCGAATAATAGATTTTAGATTCTCTTTGTAAATAAAGCAACTTCACGACTTAAAAAAAATACCGGAGTAATAGCATATACATGCCCAACCAAAAAGGAAAGTGATACAAAGGAAGACAACGACAGGTCAATGAAGCGAGATGATCATATGCGCCTTCCGAATTTGTCCCTCCACGCTACATGCACCTCTTATCACTAGGTATCAAGGCAGAACCTTTAGGAAGGGATGCGAGGTCAATAAGATTTTTCCGGATCAGCTAAATTGTCCTAGGGTTTCCCCCCAACACTTAGAGGGGAGTGGAGAGGGGTATCCTTGACATCCTACACTCTACAGGTAGGAACGACGACACCCACACACGTCTCACGTCAGTGCTAGACTTGCTAGCAAGGATTTCTCCTGAATCCTATCAAACCACAACCCCAAAAATCTAAGGCCCAAGAGTTCCGTGAGGTTGCACATGCACATATGGGGAGGGTACATTAGCAACGGGACAACTGGCAGGATTGAGAGTCGGTACCTCTGCCCTGACTCCTCCCCCCTCCTCTCCAGCGGCCTCGCTAGCCAGAGATGGTGGGAGAGAGGAGGTCGGCCTCCTCTTATGCATTTTAGTGGTAGTAGCAGAGGTAGATTCTCGTCTAGGTTAGGGTTTGCACCTATGGAAACTGGTGTCATGTCGTCTGAGATACCATTGCTCGAGCTCGCGAGCGGCTGCTGGAGCGGGTGGTGGTGACAATTGTTTTGTGCCGGTCCTATGGAAGGAGCCAAAGATGGAGAGTGGTGTCGCTGCTTCCTGCCCCTCAAATAAGCTCGAGGATGCCTCAGATCTAGGCAAGCTCCGACTCGGGGAGGTCAACAAGCTGAAAGAGACATTATCTCAGTATTGCGAAACTATGATAAGGTAGGGATGAGCACATAATCAAATATGAAAGTAACAGCTGGAAAACTTACTGGCGTCAAAAGATCATCAGCAGTGTACATATCTAGAGAGATATCTGGAATCTTCCTCTCAACTCGCTCTTTAATCAACCATTTAATCTGGAACTCATATTCTTTGTCCAAGATTGGCTGCAGGCTAATCCAGAGGCTCTTCGTCTTGCTCCTGGTGATTGTGTGCATAAACCGGTCACCATGGTGCTGAAGGGGCTGAATCCGATGTGCCAGCCAGCAGTGGATCAAGTCGGATCCTGTCAGACCCTTGTGCTTCATCAGGTACTCGATCCGTCTCTTGGCAAGAATCGATCATCGGGAAGAGACGGAGCTTATGCATCCCAAGACTCTTGGGGCGTGGCAGCACCGTCAATGAAAGCCGACAAGCAGTTTCTTTGCTGGAAGCCGATCTGTCTTTATGATAAAAGAACGTGGACGGCCACTTTTTCACATACTCACTAGCCTTAATCTTGGGGTAGACTCGGTCTCTCCTAAGAGTCGGGCTAAGAGTTCTGGTAATGTAAGGATTACCGGAAGTAAAGGAATTTCTTCGGGTACCGATGTAGTACCGGAACAAGATGAGACTCGACTTTATTCCGAGATAACCCTCACATAGAGAGGCGTAAGCGCTAAGTTCTAAGATTGTGTTTGGTGGGATTGTGGAGTTGAACTCGATAATAATCTATGACCTCAGAGAAGAACTCTGAGGGGGGAAAGCTCAAACCTCTGTCGAGGTGAGTGCCGAAGTGCACCCTCTCGTTGCTGTGAGGGGTGGGGATGATCTGGTTGAAGCCGCTCCGCCAGTCTTCGGCACGGAGGAGACCTTCCTTCTCGATGAAACACGGTTTCTCGTCATCGAGGACACACGAGATCCACACGCCGTGAAAGTTCTCCTTCTCCGCTGCTGCAGAGGTCGTCGTCGTGGTCGTCGCCGTGCTAGAAGAGGAAGCGTCAGCCATTTTTTGGGAAATGGAGACCGTGGATGGGCAACACTATGTGGATTTGGAGGAGGAACGGAGGAGCTTGCGCGCGGTAGCGTCGAGAGGAAGAAGAAAGCAGGGGCGCTGGTAAGGAAGAACGAGGAGATTTGAACCCCTTATAACCCTCGCCTACGCCAAGATTTATGTGAACTGAACAGTAAAATTTCCACGCATCGTGGAAGGAGCTGGGTAACCTCCTCGCAAGGATTATGCCTCCTCGATCTCCGCGCATGCATTAAAACAGCACCTCAGTTTCATGATAAGCGGACCCACCAACGGTCGCACTGTTAGGAATGTCTATCAATGACGTGACTTGACCTTGACTGATGTTAGGTTACGTCAGAAGCCAAGTTCCAGCTTGATTTGAATTTCAAGTTGGAAAACTGAATAATGTACTCACAGGTCCGACTCGATTTGAGACTCGGATCCTACCTTTTTCTTTTGAATTTCAGGAACCCTTCAAGATTCTGCGAGCCGAAGATAGATCAAGCTAGATGAAATAATCCGACTCTGGATCTTGGAGGCTTCCAGGGGCTACTGTTGGGGATATACTTTCCGGTATACCAACAGTGAATCGCTGACCAAGGTGGCCCACTTCGCGTTAGAGCTTTGCTCCACGAGCGGCCTAGTCAGGGAGAGAATATGGAGGTCCATCCGGCTATGGAAAGGCCCAGAAGATTTACCGACTTAGGCCTATTTAGTTACTTGTAGTTCAAGATGTACTCTGTAACCGACTCTGAGTCATAGTCGGATAGGTCTCTCCTGTAAACCCTAGGCTGGATATCTATATAAGTCATCCTGGGGACCAGCCTTTAGGACAAACCAATATCCTACAATCTCAACTCGCATAGGCAAAACCCTTGTAACCCATATTTCGGCTCTGCTTTATTACTGGATTGACAGCAGGAGTAGAATCCGTCCAAAGCCGGTGGATTCGAACCTGGCTAAAGCTTGTGTGCTCACCGACCCGGAATACCGTCGCCTCACACCCCCTTTCTCCACACGCCTTGAGGACCCCTCTCGACGTACATGTTTTCAATCTAACGACAGGTTTCGTGCACTTATAGATCAAAATTTGAGATACTTTCATTAAATTGCGGTAACGCCATTCTATTCCATGAATATAAGCATAAAGTTTGAACATTATTGAAAATTCTCGAAACCCTGAACCCCTAAAACCCAAACCCTAAACCCCTAAACCCTAAGACCCTAAACCCTAAACCCTGACCAAGCACGTAGCATGCACTTATAGTCAAATTTGAGATACTTTCGTTCAATTGGGTAACGCCATTCTATTCAACAAATATAAGAATAAATCTTGAGCATTATCGAAAAATCCTTAAACCCTAAACAACCCCTAAAACCCAAACCCTAAACCCTCAACACATAAACCCTAACCCTGCAGGTATCATGCACTTATAGATCAAAATTTGAGATACTTTCATTGAATTAGGTAATGCCATTCTATTCGACGAATATAAGCATAAAGCTTGAGCATTATAGAAAATTCGCTAAACCCTAAACCCTAAATAACCCATAAAACCTAAACCGTAAAACCATAAAACCCTAAACCCTCAACCCATAAACCCTAACCAAGTAGGTACCATGCACTTATAGATCAAAATTTGAGATACTTTTATTAAATTGTGCTAACGCCATTCTATTCCATGAATATAAGCATAAAGCTTGAACATTATTGAAAATTCCCTAAACCCTAAAACCCAAGACCCTCAACCCTAAACGACCTTGACAAATGAGGTATCATGCACTTGTAGATCCAAATTTCAGATATACTTTCATCAAATTGCGCTAATGCCATTCTATTCCACGAATATAACCATAAAGCAGCTAGAAAATTATTGAAAATCCCTAAAACCTAAACCCTAAACCCCTAACCCATACACCCTAGATCCCTAAACCCTCAACCCCTCAACCCCTTACCAAACAGGTATCATGCATTTATAGATCAAAATTCGAGATACTTTCATTAAATTGCGATAACATCATTCTATTCCATGAATATATATATAGGCATATATAAAGCATGAACATTATTATTGAAAATTCCCCAAACCCTAAAACCTAGTGACGAGGGGTTAACTCATCAATGCCCATCGCAGATGGACTTAGGTTCAAGGAAGTGGGGAGCGCTAGATGCATCGATCGGCTAGAAAACAAGCACACAGGGACACAAGGTTTACCCAAGTTCAGGCCTCGTAGAGGACCCTACTCCTCCTTGTATGCTCTTAGAATTATCGAGGAGTCGAAAGTTATAGGGGGTTCGCAGATACAATCTTGCGATGGTGTGGAAACTAGGGTTGTGGATTGTCCTCCTCGCCGCCCCCTCCTAGCCTTTATATAGATAGGCTAGGTTTCGGGATAGCAAGTCGAGTCGGTTACATATTAGGGTTATCCCTTTAAACTTCTATCTTAAGTTTGTCGTGTCCCGCAAGCAGTCGGAGTGTCTTTTGGTCACCAGAATCTTGATTTGGTCCCTGGTAACACCGTGGGCTTTTGCTAGGCCAGACCGTATATGCCAAGCTCGAGTATCTGTAAGGTATGCCCATGTCAGTAGCCCTTGGGTTTCCAGTTGAATCATGGATTCACATGGAGACTTATGAAGCCTTCGAGTGTATAGTCGAGCATGTTTTGAGTGCTCTAATTTATATCATAGGGATTGCCGATATACGTGCCTGATTCATCCGATGTATCGGGATCAATTAACTGCCTTAGGGCAAAACAACACAATCTACTCAAACTCGAGTCCCTGGACTCGAATTTAGAAAAGTGCTGACATAATTCGACTCAGGCCGCGGAGGTCTTATAGAGTCGAATCCTAGTGTATAAGTGTGAGCACTCGACGCATCCATCATGGCTTATTTCATCATGCATGTAGACACGGATTATGTCTGGTAGAGTGCAACAAGTGCGTTTCCAGGCCTTCTTCAGGTCTTATCTTCACGGTACAAGCGTGGCATCTGAATTTTGTCATCATGTAGATGATTCGGTTGTCCTAGGAGATGTAGTCTCTTTGTAGGGAAAATATGAGGTGGAGTCTCCAAAGCTTTTGAGTGTGGACATAGTCAATACACAGTTATGTACAAGAAAAATCATAGGGTGCGCGACCAGCGCTTCCTATGGTTGTAGCCCCCAAGTACTTATTTGAGTCATAGACTCGAGTGGGGACTATAGGTATGTTGCGACTGCCGTCGACTTTTGCTTGTTTCAGTCGAATATTCTTTCAGCGCTCCATATGGGAGTAACCCTGAGTCCATACTCAAATCTTTGATTCGAGTGAAGAGTTTTTGAGAGAAAATACATTGCCATAATGCTTGGACGTCTGTATAGTTCATCGGATGCGCGGCCAGCGCTCCTGTTAGGAGTAGCCCCTGAGTGCTTTGTCAAGTCGAAGACTTGAGTAAGGACTAGAGTAGTCAGAAGATGTTCCTGCTTGAGTTATATGACGTCAGTGCTGAGGATGAGATGAGCTCAGTTGCTCGCGTGAGCGGTTTTGACGGGACGTGACAAAAAGTGGGTCCCATTTTCTGACTTGGATTTGACCAGGCGTGCGTAATCTTTGTTTTAACTGTGCCTCCTCGATTCTCACGCGTAATGGGAGGAGTGGAGCGATGGTTCATGGTTTAGACTGCCACATGTCGACATTGATTTATGCCACGCGTCTGGATGGTTTCTTCCTGGCCGTTGGATGGCATCTTCGGTGAGGTTAAGTAGGGATCTGTTGTGCGATAATTTCCCCACAACTCATCTTCCTCCTCACGCACTGCCTCCATTGCTTCTCCATTGCTTGCACCCTCTTGCGGTGCTAGACGGTCTTCGCACTTTTCCTAGCTACTTTTTGCGCTCCCATCGCAAGCGCCAGATGAGGAAGAAGAAAGGTGCTTCTGCCGCTAGATCTGCAGCCGCCACCATTGCGGACAAGAAGAAGGGCGCCACTGCCACGGGCACTAGTGCTGCCGCCGCTGGAAAGAAGAAGGGCCCAGGCATGCGCGTCATGAATGGGTCATGGCGGCCAATCACCATCAAGACACAGAGCTCTTCAACCAGCGGCAAGATGGTGCTCTCCCTGCCGTGGAAGATGACTGCCGAATCCCCAGCGACGAGGTAATCCCCAGTCCACCCGTCGGGTCTCGGGTGATGTTCCTCGCGTTTATCATTCGCGGTCTTTCTCTCCCCCCTTCACAAGTTTGTGAGGGGGTTACTTTGCTTCTACAGGCTCCAGCTGCACCAGCTGACCCCGAACTCCATCCTCCATATCGCTTGCTTCATTACCCTCTGTGAGTGCTGGCTCGGAATCAAGCCACACTTTGGCCTCTTTAAAAAAACTTTTCAAACTCAAATGCCAATCGGGCTTTAGGTTGGTAGTCTATGATATAGGAGGCTACGGGATCCATGTCGACTCCAATGTCACATATTTTGCCATCACTTCAATGCTTTTGTCCAAGGGTGGAGGGAGAAGTGGTTCTACATTCGCGACCAGAAGGTTGATGGAGAACACTACGGACTCTCACCTTTTGATCTGGTGGCAGTATGCAAAAGAAGGAGGTCGTGGAAGAACACTGTGATGCCCGGCAAAGCCAAGGAAACAGAGACTCTGTACCAACGTTTCTGTGACCTTGAACGCCGCATAGGCAAGGAAATAGGCGGCGTAGACCTCATTCGCACTTGGATGCACCGTCGAGTGCAATCGCTATAGGCTAGGGTGCATCCAATGTGCTGTTGGACTGGTGCAAGTCATCCTCCGCCTAAGGTGGATTTCTTTTAAAGTTCTTCTTGTTTTTTGATTGCTTGTTGGGTGTCTTTTATGCTGATGTTTGGTCCTGGTTTCAAGACTGGAAGGTGGCCACTGTGTTGCCTCCTCAGCCCGAGGGAGTGATCCCTCGTGAAGCCGAAGAGGAGGATGAGTCAGGCTCCACTGTCCCCGTGGAGGAGGAGCATGAAGCCCCCAAGTCCAGTTGACTCGCAAGTGCTCCTGAAGGGAGGACTCGGATGCCTCATCATCGACGACGCCGGAGGGTCCTCCTACTGTAGTAGAGGAGCCGATTCCTGTCGTGCATGTGCGCGCCTTGGCTCCTCCTTCGTGAAATAAGTTGAGGATACCAAAGGAGGCATCTGATGACTCCTTCGACCTCGATAATTTTGATAGATATGTTTTTATATTCTTGCGAGTTCATCCCATCCTCCCAAAATCTGTTCTTCTGAAGTAGTTCTGGATTTTTGTAGTCAAACAGCATCGTCATTGTCCAATGACTGTCTCTTTGTCAAGGAGACTAGAGTCGCGGATTCCAAAGACAAGGAGATGGTGGCATGATCTCCTTCTCCTCCGGTGGCGTCTCACTCCGGTTCCAATTCTTCGAGTTCCCCCCATGCTGGGGACACCAGATGGTTGCCCAGACGCCGACTCAGAAGGAAACTCCGAAGTCCCTGGAGGAACATGTAAGTTTTTCCTAGCGTTGGCAGTCAAATTTTGGTTGATGCACACACTTTTATTTTGTGTAGCATGTCTTGAAGGAATCTTCTCGCCTCGCTGAGCAAATCATTTCCTTGGGTCGCCAGCACGCTTCGCTAGAAACCTGTCATCGTACCTTTGAACGTGAATTTACACTTTTCCCTTGTTTTTCTTGTGCAAAAGCTGGCAGGCTCAAGTTTTACAATTTTATTCTTTGAAGGTGAGCATAATTATCTTCTTCATCACGTCGACTCCCTCTAGAAGGGACTTGCCGCGGTGGAGAAGAAACACAATGAGGCACTCGAGGCTCTTAAAGAGTCGAAGAAACGCGAGGAAGATTTGCATTCCTCCGCGGCTGATAGGGAAAAGGTGTTCGTAGAATAGCTCTTCTCTGTCGCTAAAGCACTCTCAGGTACGATACTTCCTCGTTTGTGTTTACCATGTACTTTGCATGTATTTTGTTGTGCTCATGTGCATGTTCTACAGATGCTGCCAGCGTGGACTTCAACGCCCAGGCTTTGACTTGTTCGGATGCTTTGGACTGCGCCATGACTACAGTCGAGGACCGCAGCGTCTCTGTCAAGGACTCGCTTGAGAAGGCCAAGGGAGTTCTTGGGTGTCTTCACGAGGAGATGGTCCCCATGGCCAAGATGATTGAGGATCTCGATGGCTTGGTGGAGTCCTTCGCAGGAGGCGTGCCCATGGACTTCGAGGACGCTCAATCGGGGGGTTGAAGCGATCGTGGGACTCATGATGGTGCAAGCTCATGGTGTTGATCTGAGCCCCAGCAAAGTTTCTTCGGTGATGCAGATGGCCAACATGTAGTGTTTTCTCCCTTTGCCACTAGTTGCAATAAATATGGGCCTTGGCTCATTGAGACACTCGCCAAGTATTCGGTGGAGCTGAGGCAGTTGAGACGACAAAAGCTATGGTGTTAGAGGCTGTAGTCGAGAAGACTGCGGCGTTGGAGACTGCCACTGACTCGAGGAAGCCCCCGAGTGCCAACGTGTAGCCGTAGACTATTGCTTAGCCGCCTTTTGTAATAATCTAGCTTTTCCTCTGTTGCATTGTGCTTTGTGGGGGTACCCCTTTTGAGACTCGCTGAACTTGGATGTTTTCTTCTTTTATTTATGAATGGTTGCTCTTATTTTGTCTCTTTCTATGGCTGTAATAGGTCCTTCGAGTGGTCCATCCGACTCCCCTCCCACCGATGAAACTGTGACGTGGCCACGCTCAAAGGTGGAGGAGTTGTCGCTGCTCTCGCGACTGCGTGACTGCATAAAGCATTTGAAGCGAGAGATGCCCATGACCCGCAGTAACACAGACGTGTGGAAGTCGAAAGCTAAAAAACCCGGTGCACGCGAGAAGTAGCTTCTGGGAGAGGTGGCCCAATTGAATGAGCAATTGAAGTGTTAGTTCTCTAGATTCTTATCCTTTCTTAGCCACTCGCGGCGGCGCTTTGCCTTTATGCTTCGCACTGCTTTTTGCAGTTGTTAGCGCTCGTCATCTGCAAGATGAGAGGGATCGAGTCGCCATTCGACTGAACTACTTGACCCAGGAGTAGCTGGAAGCCACTGGGTACTTCTGGGTTGATCACTATCGCGCGGTCGCTTTGGCGACTTATACATTGCAAATGTATCTATAATTTTTGATGCTCCATGCTTGGTTTTATCCAATTTCTTGTGTTTTGTCCACACTTTGGAGTACTTTTCATATGATTTCTTGGACTAACCTATTAACAAGAGCCACAGTGCGAGCTGCCTGTTTTCTGTTGTTTTTGGTTCCAGGAAAGTCAGAAAATTTAATATTCTCGGAATTGGACGGGACAAAAGCCAAAGTGCCTACTTTTCCAGAAGACTCCAGGATCTAGAATACGAGACGGAGGAGGTCCAGGGGCTGGCCACACCACCCCTAGGTGCGGGCTGGGCCTGGCCACGCCAGGGCATGGTGTGGTGGCCCCAGGCACCCCCTCAGTCTTCCTCTTCGCCTATAAGAAGCCTTCTAACCTAAAAACTTCGGGGGGTTCGACGTTTTTCCATGAAAAGTTCTGCTGCGCTGCCGCCACCGAAGGGGAGATTTGGGGGACATAAAGTCTCTATCCCGGCACCCTGCCGGGACGGGGAAGTGCCCCCGGAGCCATCTCCATTGATCTCCACCATCATCTCCATCGACCATCCATGTTTCCCCCATCTATGAGTGAGTAATCCCCCACTGTAGGCTATGGGGATGGTAGGGATTGGATGAGATCGTTCATGTAATGGCATCAGATTATTAGGGCATGGTGCCTAGTATCTTTTATTAGTGCTTTATGACTTTGTTGCGACTTGTTGTGCTTAATGCTTGTCACTAGGGCCCGAGTGCCATGATCTCAGATCTGAACATGTTATTGATTCATTATAATAGTATTGTTTATGGTCTTATCTGCAAGTTGTATATACACGTTGATGTCCGGAACCTATGGCCCCGAAGTGACAGAAATCGGGATAACCGGAAGGGAATGGCTTTGATGTGAGGATCACATGTGTTCACAGAGTGCTAATGCTTTGCTCCGGTGCTCTATTAAAAGGAGCACCTTAATTGCTAGTAGTTCCCTAGAGTCCCCGCTGCAAACGGGCTAGCGGGACAAAAGATGTTGTGCAAGTTCTCATTGCGAGCACGTATGACTATATATGGAACACATGCCTAGGATTGTCTAGTACTTGGATGCTTAATCTTATTTATCTGCAAATTGCCCTATGTTCTGATTGCTATGTGAATTGTCTTGTCCATGAAACGCCCGTCCATCCATCCCTATGCCTACCGCACTCGAATCCCACTGTTTACTGCTTTTCTTACTACTGTCTTTGCTTTACTACTGGTGTTACTTTACTATTCCTACTACAAAACTGTTGCTACTGATAAACTGCTGTGAGCAAGATTGTTTCTAGGTGCAGCTGAATTGACAACTTAGTTGTTAAGGCTTATAAATATTCTTTGGCTCCCCTTTTGTCGAATCAATAAATTGGGTTTCACTTCCCTCGAAAATACTACGATACACCCCCTATACTTGTGGGTCATCAAGACTATTTTCTGGTGCCGTTGCCGGGGAGCATAGCTTTATTTATCAAGTCCACTTGGAATCACTATTGTTCAAGCTAAGTTTATTTCTTCCTTGTTTCCTTGTTTCTTTATCAAAAATACAAAAAAAATTGGTTCCTACTCTAGTTGTTATTTTCGTTGGTATGTTATTGTCTTGCTTTATCATGCTTGTTGTCAATGGTTTGTTTCTTTGAAACTAAATCTTATTGGCAAGGTGGGTTCACGGAAGATGAAAAATATTATTATAAGGAACACCGCTTGTCACAAAAAGGGAAACACTTATGGGGACAAATTGATAGATTGTATACCATTGCTAGAAATGTGTGCTCTACTTATAATGTTACTTATTGCCTTGATAAATCTTGTTGATGTAGGAGGTAGAAACACCCCCCTTTTCAATGTGAGTATAATGATAATGATACCATATCTTCCTATGCTAAAGGAATTTATGACTTTTATGATGCGGAACAAATTGAAGAATTTATTGCTTGGAAGGGTGCTTTTGAACTTGCTAGTTTGCTTGAAAATATTGATGATTCACCTTACAAATATGAGGTGTATGGTATACTTAAATTTTTCTTTGATAATTACAAGGATGAAAATGGCTATATTCTTGAATATTTTAATAGATGTTTTCCACAAATGGAAGAGACTAATGCCTTGCAGGATCCTATGGAAGAAGAAATTGATGAACCTGAAATCTCATTAGATGAAAAAGAGGAGGAGAGTGATGAACAAAAGGAGGAAGAATGGATTAGCTACCCATGCCTACCTTCTAATGAGAGTAACTCTTTATCCCTTACTTTATTTGATTGTCCCCCTTGCTTACTAAAGGAGAATGAATGTTATGTTCCTGAGGATTCTTTTGAAAATGTTTATAATAAAGCTCTAGTGCTTGTAGATCATGAAGAGCATGCTTTATGTGATAGCTATATTGTTGAGTTTCTTCATGAGGCTACTGAAAATTATTATGAGAGAGGAAAATATGGTTGTGGAAGTTTTCATGGTATTGAAACACCTCTTAATGTGCTGAAAGTTTTGAAGTTACTCTTGTTTTATCTTCCTATGCATGTCACTTTGTTATTTCCTTACACGATTCCTATGCATAGGAAGTGGGTTAGACTTAAATGTGTTTTGAATTTGCTCCTTGATGCTCTCTTTTACTTCAACTCATACTCCTTATGAGAGCATCCTCTCAAACTTTTATGCCTGAAGATGATAATATGTCTATTATTCTTGGGAGACCTTTTCTTAAATACTGCAGGAGCTGTTATTAAATATAATCAAGGGAAGGTGACATTCAATATTAATGACACGGAACATACTGTCTATTTCCCCAAGAAGATTGAAAGGAGTTATGGTTTGAATTCAATTGAACATGTTGAGGGCATTCAAGTTGGAGAAATATATTGTCCCATACCAAGAGAAAATTTTGAAACTATTATGATTGGGACCATTGCTATCAAGGTTGAGGTAACATAATCATAAGTGGAATACAAAGTTTTGTCTCATATGAAATTGTTTTGGTAGCAAGCCCTGATCAACCTTGTTAACAAAAGGATTTCATTGAACAAAAAATGTTTTCACCGTGATTATCTCCGCTTACTTCTATTCTATCCATTTTAGTTTTTGCTTATGCCTAACTTAAAGGCGTTAAAGAAAAGTACTTATTAGGAGATAACCAAAAGTTTTAGATGAGTCTTGGAAGTTATTACTTCAGTAATAACCGCTCCTTATCCTTTTTATTTGCATTTTGTGCCAAGAGTAACTTCTAATGAGAGAGAAATAATGATTGGGAAAGTTGCTGTCCCGAAACAGATTTCTGTGCTTCACCGTCAAAATTCGTGTAAAATCTCTGAATGTCTTTTTGAGGCGTGAAGTTTTGTGCTTCTGCCCCAGGTTGTTATCTAATTTTTGTTAGTTCAACACTATTTGATTTGAGCAACAGAAGGTCTTCGAAAAAATTCATCTTTACCTGCTGGTCTGTTTTAACAGATTTCTGCCATTTTCTGCATTTGCTTCTTGTTGGCTCCTTTTTAAGTTCATTTGGAGAATTGAGCTTTTTGAGGGAAGCGCTACAGTATCTAGTGTCCTAATGGAAGTTTATTTGGTGTTAGAACTGAACCTTAAGACTTATTTATCTTGAGTGCACTAATGTTGCTAATAAAGATTGTGTGAAGTTTTGTATGAAGGAAAAATTTCAGGTGTATGGAAGGAATGAGTAATGAGATGAAGGATGGACTAAAGCTCAAGCTTGGGGATGCCACGCGTGTCACCCCAAGAAATATCCAAGAAGTACAAGCGTCAAAGCTTGGGGATGCCCAAGGCATCCCCTTCTTCATCAATAAAAATCTCAGGTTTCTTCCAAACACTTCATTTTTATTGTTTCATGCACAGTTGTGTTGTTCTTGGAGCGTCTTCTTTTTCATTTTCATTTTGGTTTTTAGTTTGCGTGGTTTGCTTAGTTTGCTGAATAAATTGGTTGGACCCCCTCTTTCATACGTTGGTTTGCAAATAGTTTGGTTGGGTTTGGAAAAGAGTAGGAAAGTTCATACTTAAGTGGTAAAGAGAGCTTGTTTTTGACTGTGTCCTATGCTTTGTCATGCCATGCTTGATATTGTTTTTGCCTTATGCTTAGTATTCTTTTCTGTAGCATGACTTGTTATAAACAATTGAGATTGCTTAATGTGCCTTGGATGAATCATGCGTTGTTGTAGCATATTAAAGCATAGTATAGTGGTATTCTCCTTTGATGCTTTATTTGGGTTGACTTGGCACATGTTCACACCATGTTATGACTATCCCAAGTCACCATAAGCCTTTATGATCCTTTAGTTTTCAACTTGTAGTATCACTTTATGCTTTGATCAATGATGTTTTGTCGCTCTGCATGATTATGGCCATTATTGCTCTCTCGTTTGTCACTCCCTTACTATTGCTAGCCTTCACTTCCACTGATTGTTTTACTCATGTTTCCAACTCCCTAAACCGAATATTTCCAAAGTGTCCACCATACCTACCTATTAGCATCATTTGCTACTCCCGTGCATATTCAATATGCCTTGTTTTCTTCCGAATAAAATGTTTGCTTGTTATGGGAAAATTAGTTAGTAAAGCTCTCACGAACTGATGGCACACTTTATTTCCCGCACTTAATAAACCTAAACCATTGTGAACTCTCCATGAAAGTTATATGCTTGCTAATTATAGGCTGGGGATTAGCAGAACCGTGCTGTCACGGGGAACGCTTTCAACACTTGTAAATATATACCCAGTTGATACATTGCTCTTTTGTTTGCGGATGTCGTCGGTGTGAAATAAAAGGGGAGCTTGTAAGTCCATGGAGTTATGTATGTGTGTTAGAGAAATGCCTGGGCCGCTGGTCTAATCCATGCTGACATGGTGGAAACCTGTAGCGTAACCATAATGATATCTATGAAGCATTCTTCTTATAAAAGAAAGAGAGAGATAGCTATTGAGAAAAAGAAAAAAAAGAGTTTTATGAAAAGAGGAAAGAGAGAAAAAAACACTATTTTCCCATGGTAAATAAGAAGATTGCTGAGATACTCATTGCCTGTTTGTCTTGTCATTTTGATATGGGGATTCTTCCGTATCATCGGGCAAGGGGTACCCCGGTGGCGGTTCTCAATGATACGCACATACTTACGATGACAAGAACTTACCGGTAACTAAAGTTGAGTAGCATGAGGAGCGGCCCTCGTACTCAAGGGACTTGGGATTTTCAGTTTATAGTCTATCAAGCATATAACTCAGATTGGACCTCACTTTCACCTTAACCACATTAAAGATGCTTATGATAGGGGCAATGAGAGCTCAAAGCTAATGAGTACCATACTTTCAGCATTTGGAAGCCTTTCAAACTTTTCAAAACCTTTTCATTTCCTTGTTGAGTCTCCACACATTCTATGAGCACTTTCTTGAGAGCATAGTGGCCATTCTTAGTTCTATGTGCATTGTCCCAAGACTTGTTGATTGATGCATACCTTGATATTGCTTATTTTAAACTATTTGTATCCAGTCACTCTTGTGAACTTTGAAGGTGTCCTATGAATTTATGTTTGCTACTCTTTGAGGGACAAGCTGAATGCCACTATGCTATGTTTTCTTTATGTGAAACAAACAAACGTCTTGCAAAGCATTGTTATTCATGAATCTTTTGTTTGTGCCTTTTTATGTTGCATCATAGTTTCTTTGTCTTATTGCTAGAACTTTGTCTTTCATGTTATGATTGAAGTACTATGATCCCAGCTTTGAATGTTTACAAATACTTTGGTCAAGTCTTTGATGGTGCATGTCACCTCAAAAATTATTCTTTCTTTTTATCACTTACCTACTCGAGGACGAGCAGGAGTTAAGCTTGGGGATGTTGATACATTGCAAATGTATCTATAATTTTTGATGCTCCATGCTTGGTTTTATCCACTTTCTTGTGTTTTGTCCACACTTTGGAGTACTTTTCATATGAGTTCTTGGACTAACCTATTAACAAGAGCCAAAGTGCCAGCTGCCTGTTTTCTGTTGTTTTTGGTTCTAGGAAAGTCAGAAAATGAATATTCTCGGAATTGGACGGGACAAAAGCCAAAGTGCCTATTTTTCCAGAAGACTCCAAGATCCAGAATACGAGACAGAGGAGGTCCAGGGGCTGGCCACACCACCCCTAGGCGCGGGCTGGGCCTGGCCGCGCCAGGGCATGGTGTGGTGGCCCCAGGCACCCCCTCGGTCTCTCTCTTCGCCTATAAGAAGCCTTCTAACCTAAAAACTTTGGGGGGTTCGACGTTTTTCCACGAAAAGTTCCGCTGTGCTGCGGCCACCGAAGGGGAGATTTGGGGAACATAAAGTCTCTGTTCCGGCACCCTGCCGAGACGGGGAAGTGCCCTCGGAGCCATCTCCATCGATCTCCACCATCATCTCCATCGACTATCCATGTGTTCCCCCATCTATGAGTGAGTAATCCCCCACTGTAGGCTATGGGGATGGTAGGGATTGGATGAGATCGTTCATGTAATGGCATCAGATTGTTAGGGCATGGTGCCTAGTATCTTTTATTAGTGCTTTATGACTTTGTTGCGACTTGTTGTGCTTAATGCTTGTCACTAGGGCATGAGTGCCATGATCTCAGATCTGAACATGTTATTGATTCATTATGATAGTATTGTTTATGGTCTTATCTGCAAGTTGTATACACACGTTGATGTCCGGAACCTATGGCCCCGAAGTGACAGAAATCGGGATAACCGGAAGGGAATGGCTTTGATGTGAGGATCACGTGTGTTCACAGAGTGTTAATGCTTTGCTCCGGTGCTCTATTAAAAGGAGCACCTTAATTGCTAGTAGTTCCCTAGAGGCCCCGCTGCAAACGGGCTGGAAGGACAAAAGAAGTTGTGCAAGTTCTCATTGCGAGCACGTATGACTATATATGGAACACATGTCTAGGATTGTCTAGTACTTGGACGCTTAATATTATTTATCTGCAAATTGCCCTATGTTCTGATTGCTATGTGAATTGTCTTGTCCATGAAACGCCCGTCCATCCATCCCTATGCCTACCGCACTCGAATCCCACTGTTTACTGCTTTTGTTACTACTGTCTTTGCTTTACTACTGCTGTTACTTTACTATTCCTACTACAAAACTGTTGCTACTGATAAACTGCTGTGAGCAAGATTGTTTCTAGGTGCAGCTGAATTGACAACTCAGTTGTTAAGGCTTATAAATATTCTTTGGCTCCCCTTGTGTCGAATCAATAAATTGGGTTTCACTTCCCTCGAAAATACTGCGATACACCCCCTATACTTGTGGGTCATCAGCGACGTTGTAGGACCGTGCATCGCAGGTGCTGCTTTACTTGAAGAAACCGCAGTCGTGCCTCAAGCATATTTTTCAGGCTATGTTCCCCTTGGATGCGGTGCCTTCAAGCTTGCTAGCTTTACTAAAGAAGTTCCAGGATGTCAGCACGGTCGGCGAGTGCATGCGCCAGCAGTTAGTTGCGGGTGCCAAGGCTGCATTGGCGCTTGTTTGCTTGCATCAGCCTAATTTTGATCTTGCAGCTATTGCTGCTGAGACACCGGCCCCACCCGAAGGAATGGCATGGAACATGGTGCGACATTACCAGGCGGTTGATCAGCCAGCCGAAGATATCGCCAAGTTCGTCGAAGAGCGTACAAATGTTCTCCTTTTGCGGCATTAGTGTAGTATGGACCTATGCATTGATGCATAGGTGTTAGAAAGTTCGTATGAGTGTGGTTGGGTGTTTTGCTATCCATTTGTATGCAAAATCTTTCTATCTTGCATATTTTTCAAATAGCTTGTACTTTGCAGTTCCTTTTTGTTAGCCTGACACATATTCCTCTCAGCACCTTGCCAACCTGTCGGTTGCGTTGCAGACGGGTTGGTTTTACCAAGGCTTCGATTGATAGTATGTCAGATACTCAGGTTGTTGTGTTATCAGTGTAACGAGGTGTAAAGTGTGGTGCAATCCCTGAGTAATGTAATTGCAAGTAAAATAGAAAACACAAAGTTGGAGGCACTTAGCTTTATTTATTCGTAGAATATCTCGAGGTACTATGTATGGCTAAGTAGCCTGGTTG
Organism: Avena eriantha; assembly: GCA_910589775.1. Classification (NCBI taxonomy): domain Eukaryota; kingdom Viridiplantae; phylum Streptophyta; class Magnoliopsida; order Poales; family Poaceae; genus Avena; species Avena eriantha. The sequence goes on along the minus strand of OU342743.1, from coordinate 287,389,111 downwards.
AATATTATTTGTAAAGTAAAAACATCTAAGGATAGAAATGACGCAGTTGCGCGACATTCCAAGGATTGGAGTATGCGAATCCACTTTCTAGATCTTTAAGGCGGTAGGCGCCACCTAGGATTACTTCAGTAATCACATAGGATCCCTCCCAAGGGGACTCGAGCTTGAGGTGTCCTTGCTGCTTCAGTCGCAGGACCGAGTCTCCTTTGACGAAGGACCTGGGGCGCAGCCTTCTGTTGTGGTAGTTACAAATGTTCTGCTGGTAGATCATGGATCTTTCCACTGCAATCTCGCGTGCTTCATTGAGGAGATCGACAGAGTCTTCAAGTGCGAGGGTTGATTTTGCTTCGCTATATGCTACTACCCGTGGGGCTTTGTAGCGCACCTCTATGGATAGTACTACCTCAGCACCGTGTACCATGAAGAACGGAGTATAGCATGTGGCACTATTTGGAGTTGTTCGCAAGCTCCATAGTATCGATTGCAGCTCCTCGGGCCAGCACCCGGAAACTCTTTCGAGTGGCAGGAGGATCCTTTTCTTGATCTCGCCACAGACAAGGCCATTGGCCTTTTCGACTTGACCGTTGGTTTGAGGGTGCACCACTGAGGCATAGCTGATGTTGATTATCAGGTTTTCGCAGAAACCCTGGAACTCATTCGAGGTGAAGTTTGTTCCGCTATCCGTGATGATGCTATGTGGCACCCCAAACCAGAAGACGATGGACTCGAAGAATTTAACAGCACTGGCTCCTGATTGGTTTATCACCGGCATGGCCTCAATCCACTTGGTGAATTTGTCGACCGCGACGAGGAGGTAGACATAACCTCCAGGTTAAGATTTCTAGAGCTTGCCGACCATGTCGAGTCCCTATTGTGCGAAGGGCCAGGCCACAGGTATTGGCCTGAGCTCTGCGCCAGGTGCGTGCGGCTTGTCCATGAATCACTGGCAAGCGTTGCATTGCTGCATGATGTCCTTGGCATCACGCATTGCCGTTGGCCAGTAGAATCCAGCTCGCAGAGCTTTGGCGACGAGGGCGTGACTGTCGGCGTGATGGCCGCAAGTGCCTTCGTGTATCTCGAGGAGGATGGCTCTTCCATCTCCATTGGAGACGCATCCTTGAAGCACTCATGTGATGTTGCGCTTGTACAGTTCACCGTTGATGAGGGCAAAAGCCTTGGATCGTCGTGCTATATGGTGCGCATCTGTCGGGTCATCTAGCAACCTTTTTCTGAGCAAGTACGTGATGTATGGTTGTCTCCAGGATGGCTCGATCATCATGACCTCCATGGGACCTTCGAATCTCGTATCTGGATCCATGTCCTTGTGTGTATTGGGTTCATCGGGTGGCATAGCCCCCGAGTCCTTTGATGTGCTGGATTTATGCTTTGGAGCCTATGGCTTGATGGAGAGCTCACAGATGCGCTCTAAAAGTACTCTAGGTGTTACTAGGGCACAAGTGCAGCCGATGTTGGCGAGTATATCTGCTTCCTCGTTGCTCACGTGGCTGACATGTCGTAGCTCACAGCTGTCGAAGTCCCCCTCGAGTGCGTCGTAGAGGTCACGGTAGGCGATCATGTTGTCGCTCAGAGCATCGCACTCGTTCATGGTTTGATTCACCACCAGTTTGGAGTCGCCGTAGATGACGAGTCGCTTTGCACCACAGGCTTTTTCCATCCGCATCCCATGGAGTAAGGCTTCGTATTCCGCTTCGTTGTTGGAGGCGGTGAACTGCATTCGCAGAACATACCTCATCTTGTCATCTTGCAGTGATGTTAGGGTGACACCCGCGCCAATGTAAGATCTCACCATGATAAGGTAAGATCCCTGTGATTGCAGTGCTAGTCCCTGGATCGAAATGCTAGCACCCACACTTTAAGATGAAGTACACAGAAACAAAGGTCATTATTACATCGCACATCTAGGAGTATAATAGTTTTTACAACTCACTTAGCCCAAGGCTAAGACACAAGTTCACATAACATATAATAATAGAGTCCTTAGTCTTCATGTGCCACAGGCAAGCATGTCGAGTGTAGACTCGCAACCCTACTCATCATAAGAGTAACCTGCAACATAATAAGTTACAGCCACAAGGGTCAATACATTTGGAATTGTATTGGCAAGTGATACTAAAGTTACTTAGTATAATCCAACAACTACATGAATATATGGCTAAGTGGGGTTATGGCTGGCTTTGCTAAAATAGTTTAACTTATAGTTTTTGTAGAAGTTTTTCATTCAAGCTATAAGGTACCAATGATAGACATCACTGAACCTTTATCCCTGTTCACCCACAAGTTTTAACTTAGAGATATTTGGATGAGGAGATTATTGAACTACTTCACTGTCTTGAGGCTCAGAAGTTGTCCATAACCGGGGACACGGCTAAGTACTTAGTTTTACCCTCTCGAGAGGTGGTGCACTTTCCCCACAAGACTCGACATGCATCGAGACAAGACCTTTCAGAAGCAATCCCTCAGACCACCACGGACGCGTTCCATCCTATCATCACTACCACCCTCTGTTCGCCTGGCTGAGTTCTTGCAACTTAGTTGGTCAAGGCAGAGCCCATATGCCATGTGGTTGCACTGGAAGCTTCATGACAAGAATGTCTCCAATCTCTTTATTCCTAGGTGGCCATCCACAAGTGTGATACACCAACTGACCATAGACATGGCCCCTGAGTAACCACTCAACATAATCCAAGCAAGTCCCAATCCACGCAGGTGTTTCATTAATAATAGTTGTTTTCTTAGTTAAACAAAAATAATATCATTCCATATTATCTTGATATGTATTTTCCACCCACAAATTCTACTAGCATAGCTAAGCATTCTAGCATACAAAGTCCTTTGGCTAGTGGATACTACCAAGATATAATCTATATAGCATAGCATAGTATAGCAATATAGGAATAATTCTATCATACCAAGATCTACCAAAATATCACTAGTGCAATAGTGAAAATAATAGGACATGGGATGAAATATCACTTGCCTTGGTAGCTAGGGGAATAGGTACAATCCTCACAGCAACAAACTTCACAATCCACACAATCTACACAAGATCAATACAACAATAATAATTCAATCAATAAAACATTACAAAATCATGAATGCATGCAACATGCAAAGATATGATCACAACTCCAAAATTTACAAAGTCTACAGTACTGAGGATAGAATACCTCATCTAAATGCATAAGAAAATACTCAAAAATAATCTATAGAACAATTTTTGTGAATAAAATACTCCTAAAAAGGTTCTGTCTATAATTCCATTTTTCCAGAGGCGAAAGTGTGAAACAAGACCTCCATAATAAAGGTCTCATTTTTCTGAATCCATAGACACCAAATTTGTATTTTTATGATTTGTGGAACAAAAGTTATTGAATTTCCAAGTTAAATACTAAATCAGTCTATTTTCTAATTAAACAGAAATAGTCTGGCGACGTGGCGTTTTCCTATTGGCTGATACCGGTTCGGCCGGATCGACTGCTGCGAGCCGTCAGATTTAAGTGACGTTGGACGGATCAGATCAGCCGTACCCCTTCGTTTAAGTGATCTAATCTTAACCGCTAGGATCTGATCGAACGACTGCTAAGCATCTCGCCGGAGTCTGGCGGTGCTAACGACGGCGCGCGGCGGCGGAGCGTCGGCCGATGGGGTTCTGGCGACTCTACGAGGGCTGGGAGACCGTGGACACGTACCAGAGGTCAGGGAGGTCGCGGCGGTCTCGATGGAGGTTACTGTGGTGCGGGGGGTGCTCGGGCTTGGCCTGGATCCTTCGCCGGAGTTGCGGTCGCCGGCAGAACTCACAGCTCAATGACGGAGACGAAGACCTGGGGCTCAAACAAATCGGCAAAGAGGTCAGCGAGGTGCACAAGCGTCTGCACGACCTAGTAAAGACCAAAAAGGGGCGGTGGGAACCCTACCTTTGCCGGAGAAGGCGACTGACGGTGGCGGCAGAGGGAGTTCGCCGGAATTGTCCGTGTCGTCGACCTGGGGCAAAAGAAATCGCGTGGCTTGGTCAGTAGGTGCGCCAGGAGATGGGGAAATAGATGGGACCAAGGGTAGGGCGCCGGGCGGCCTGGGCTCAGCGGAATTGTCGCCGGAGTTCGTCGGACTGCGGCGGTTCGAGCTCGGAATTAGGGGAGTCTGGGGGCTCTCTGGGGGTGGAGACTGGGAGAAAATGACGAGGAGGGGGTGAGGATTAAGTAGGAGCATTCATCGGGGATAATCACTGCGAGAAACGGCCGGAGATCAATCGTTTTGAAAACGGCTGAGAAGGGGGGTTTGCTCAACGGCGCGGCTGAAGACGACGGGGTGGGGGGTGACGTGGCGTGGGGCCAGCTTGTCAGCGAGAGGGAGTAGCCAGGGGCGCGGTAAGAAAGGGGGAAAGAGGGGAAACGCCAGGTGGGCTTAATGGGCCAGGTTGGGCCAGAATGCTGCAGCTGCTACTGTTTGAATTTCCCTCCTTTTCTTTTTTTCTAATTCAGTTTTCTCCAAAACTTTTGATTAAATGGTTCAAATTGTTTCAAACCAATTTGTGAAAATTTGTAAAAACTCAAACTAGGTTTTTAGGGTATTATAAAACATATTTACCTACTATTTTAATCCAAAGTACTCACTTGGACTTAATAGGTAATATAGCCTTTTCTTTGGTTCCACTTTCATAAATTCCTAACCATGGCCTAAAGTTGCACCAGATTTTTGGAGGACATTCTAAATGCAATGCAAAAACATGCCATGATGATATGAGTGCAATGATGATGATTTCAGATGAAATTTTGGGATGTTACAAATCTAACCCCCTTAAGATGAATCTCGCCCTCGAGATTTGGGTTGGCTAGCAAATAGGTGAGGGTGATCTCTCCGAAGTTCATCTTCTCGCTCCCAAGTTGCTTCTGATTCAGTGTGATGGTTCCACTGCACTTTGCAGAATTTGATGGTCTTGGTACGGGTAATTCTTTCTGCAGTCTCCAGAATCTTAATAGGTTTCTCTTCATAAGTGAGATCATTATCTAGCTGAACTTCCTCCAATGGTATAGTGTCTTTCAACGAAGTTTCTTCCATCTCTGGGTGACACTTTTTCAGCTGACTAACATGGAATACATTGTGAACTGCTGACAAAGATTCTGGTAATTCTATCTCATATGCTACCTCTCCTTTGCGACTCAAAATCTTGAAAGGCCCTACATAGCGTGGTGCTAGTTTCCCTTTGATTCCAAACCTCTTCACACCACGAAGTGGTGATACCCTGAGATAAGCTCTATCACCAACCTCGTAGGTAACCTCTCTATGTTTTGGATCAACATAGCTCTTTTGCCGAGATTGAGCTACCTTTAGCCTATCTCTTACCATCTTGACTTTCTCCTCGGCCTCTTTGATTAGGTCTGGCCCGAACAAGTTTCTTTCTCCTACTCCATTCCATAGCAATGGTGTAGTACACTTCCTTCCATAAAGGAATTCAAATGGAGCCATTTCTATGCTCGACTGATAACTGTTATTGTAAGAAAACTCTGCGTACGGTAGACTTTCATCCCAACTGGATCCATAATCTAACGCACATGCTCTTAGCATATACTCTAATATTTGATTGGTCCTTTCTGTATATCCATCTGTTTGCGGATGAAATGCAGTGCTGAATTCTAACCGAGTTCCTAGTGACTCGTGAAGTTATCGCCAAAAGTGTGAAGTGAACTGAGTTCCTCTGTAGGACACGATACTTTTAGGTACCCCATGCAAACATACAATTCTATTCATGTAAATCTTGGCTAGTTTTGCACTTGTATAAGTGGTCTTCACTGGTATGAAATGGGCCACTTTTGTCAAGCGATCAACGATAACCCATATGGAATCGTATCCAGATCTAGTCCTTGGCAGTCCAGTGATGAAATCCATACCGATTTTATCCCATTTCCAATCAGGTATTGGTAGCGGTTGCAGTAGTCCTGCCGGTTTTTGATGTTCTGCCTTTACACGACTACACACGTCGCATAGAGCAATATGTTCTGCTATATCTTTCTTTAGATTATTCCACCAAAATCTTCCCTTAACATCCATATACATCTTGGTGTTGCCAGGGTGAAATTAATATGGTGAATTGTGAGCTTCTTGTAAGATCAACTTCTTAAGTTCCGGATCCTGTGGAACACAGATACGTTTTTCGTACCATAAGATTCCTTGTTCATCTACATGGAATCCTTTTGCCTTTCCTTCACTAACTTTACTTTTCATTTCATCCATTTCTTTGTCCAACTTTTGGGCCTCTTGAATTCTATCCATTAGTGTGGGCTGCACCTCCAAGGATGCAAGGTACCCTTCAGGCACAATTTTGAGTCTTAGCTCTCTAAATTGAGCACACAACTCCTCTGACAATTCTCCTTTGTTGAGGCCATTCACATAGACTTTGCGGCTTAATGCATCGGCTACAACATTTGCCTTTCCAGGATGGTATTGTAAACTTAAGTCATAGTCCTTGATGAGTTCTAGCCATCTTCTTTGTCTCATGTTGAGCTCTTTCTGTGTAAAAATATATTTCAAACTCTTGTGATCGGTGAACATCTCACAACGTTTTCCCATAAGATAATGCCTCCATGTTTTTAGTGCATGCACAACTGATGCCAACTCTAGATCATGAGTAGGATAATTTACTTCATGATTTTTGAGTTGCCTTGATGCATAAGCTACAACTTTACCTTGTTGCATCAGTACACCTCCCAGTCCTTGGTGAGATGCATCACAATAGACTTGAAAATCTTTCTCAAGATCTGGCAAACATAACACTGGTGCTGACACAAGTCTCTTTTTCAATTCCTGAAAGCTGGTTTCACAAGCTTCTGTCCAATTAAACTTATTCTCCTTCTTCAGCAGATTAGTCATGGGCTTTGCAATCTTAGAGAAATTCTCAATGAACCTTCGATAGTATCCTGCCAGACCAAGGAAACTACGGACTTCTTTAACTGATTTAGGCGGTTCCCATTCTGTCACAGCTGCCACTTTTGCTGGATCAATAGCTATACCATTTCTAGATACTATGTGCCCAAGAAAACCCACTTCGTTCAGCCAGAATTCACATTTACTGAACTTGGCATAAAGTTTATGTTCCCTGAGTTTCTCTAGAATCAGGCGTAGATGTTCCTCATGTTCTTTGTTGCTTTTGGAATATACCAATATATCATCGATGAATACCACTACGAACTTGTCAAGGAATTCCATGAATACTTTATTCATCATGTTCATGAAATAGGCTGGTGCATTAGTTAATCCAAACGGCATCACCGTATATTCATACAACCCGTATCTAGTGGTGAATGCAGTCTTGGGTATGTCATGTTCTCTAATCTTGAGTTGAAAGTATCCTGATCGAAGATCGATTTTTGAGAACACACATGCACCCTCTAGTTGATCGAAGAGATCATTTATTCTAGGCAGGGGGGGTACTTATTCTTTATGGTCACTTCATTAAGTGAACGATAATCTATGCATAGTATTTGGATTCGGTCCTTCTTTTCAACAAACAAAACCGGTGCTCCCCAGGATGATGAACTTGGTTGGATAAATCCCTTTTCCAGTTGTTCTCCTAATTGCTTCTTAAGTTCTTTTAACTCGTCAACCGACATCTTATAGGGTCTCTTTGCTATAGGCCCTGTTCCTGGCAGTAGGTCTATTAGAAACTTCACATCCCTATCTGGTGGCATGCCAGGTAATTCTTCGGGAAACACATATGGGTATTCCTTCACTATTGGCACACTGTCTAGGCTAACTCCCTTAAGAGAATTAACCTTGCTCCCCTTGGGTTCAAAGTTAGACTTGAACCTGATCCTTTTGTTTTCTGGGGTAGTGAGCATAACAGTTCGCTTGGCACAATCAATCACTCCTTCATAACGGGTCAACCAGTCCATTCCTAATATGACATCTAATCCTTGGGACTCTAGGATTATTAAACTAATCGGGAACTTGTGTTTTCCAATTTCTAGGATGATATGTCGGCAACCTGAATTTACTATCATTTCTCCACCCGGAGAACTTACCTTAATAGGACATCCAATAGTTTCAGTGGTGAGTCCATTTTTTATTACAAATGCTCTTGAAATGAATGAATGCGATGCGCCAGTATCGAAAAGGATAAGTGCGGAAAAGGCATTAATTTTGAACTTACCGATCACGGCATCAGATCCTTCTTGGATTTCCTCCACATTAATGTGATTCACATGGCCCTTTTGGAATGGGTTTGGCTTAGCCCCATCAGTCTTCTTTTCTGGGCATTCATTAGCATAGTGTCCTGTCTTCTTACACTTGAAACATTCCACCTGACTGATGTCTTTCTTCGCTGGCTGACTGTGACGGTTCTGAACATTTTGGTTCCCATGGCCATGATTATTGTGATTGTTCCTGAATCCACTTTTGTTGTGCCCACGATGATTGTTTCCATCATGGTTGTGGTTGTTGTTACGATGATTATTATGATTCCCATTCTTGTGGAATCCTGAGCTCCCACTTCCTTCACCATGAGGGCGCTTGTGAGGAGATCCTGATCCAAACTTATCGAAATGGTGCTTCCTCTTCTACCCTCCACTAGCTTCATCTTGTTTTCTAGGATGGTAGCTTTATCACATAAAGATTGATAAGTTGGAACATATGCGACAGGTAGTTGCATAGCAATTTCATCATTCAGCCCATCCAGGAATTTCTCCTTCCTCTTTGCATCAGTGTCAACATCGTCGGGTGCATAACGTGACAAATTATTAAACTCTTCGATGTATTCAGAGATGCTACGGTGGCGTTGCTTGAGGTTATGGAACTCCTTTTTCTTCAATCCCATTATTCCAGCAGAGATGTGAGTGGTGCGAAACCCATCTTCAAACATTGTCCAAGTCACTTCCTCAATAGGGTGGGTAATCTGGAAATTATCCCACCAAGCAGCTGCATGACCTTCCAACAAGTGTGCTGCAAATCTGAATTTTTCAGCATCTGTGCACCCAACCGTGACTAGGTCCTTATTCACAGAGCGTAACCAATCATTTGCTACCATGGGGTCTGAGGTACCTGAGAACGTGGCAGGTCTCAGCCTTAGAAATCTGGTCAGCATATCCAAAGGTGGTGGATTGTTCTGGTTGTTATTGTTAATATTGTTGTTCTTGTTCTGGTTCGCCACGAATTGAGTCATCATTTGCATCAATTGGGTATGTGCAGCCATCATCTGCTGCATTCCATTGTCATTGTCATGGTTATCCTCGTTGTTGCGTCGGGGAGGCATCTGTGGGTTTAGTAAGGGTAAGTAATGATAGATAACCCAATAAAACAACAATTCAGACAAACAAGCACATGCAAGTTCCAACATCACAACAATAACAGAGTCTGCAAAGATAACATACTAGCATAGTCACCCACAAGTCGGTATGACTTATGCAACTCAATAATAATAAACGAAAGGTAGATGGAACAGTATCACTACTCCTCCATGTCGACTTCCTCCTCCACTAGAGCAAGTCCTACTGATGCGAATCCTGCCTTGTATTCCTCCAAGTTGGTAGTCAGAGCATCGATCTTCGCCTGTAGCTCTCTCTTCTGTGTGCGTAGCCTCTCTATCACCTCGTGATCTGCTTCCAGCTCAATGTTCTACAGCTCTAACTCGGTCTCCAAGTCTCTAATCTTCTTGTTCTTCTCCTGAACTCTTTTCTCTTGGTTCTTGAATTTCTTATCTTGGTCTTCAAACTTCTTCTCCATTTCCTTGATTCGATTTTCCTGTTCCTGGAAGTCCTTGTCCTTCTCCTTGAGTTGGACTCGTAGTTCATCGTTGCTAAGCATCACATTAGTCATATCAGTATCAAGGTGTCTAATGAGGCTCTCTAAGTCCTGTAGGTAGTGTCGTACGGGCTTGATAGACTCCTTAGTGGCCTCGTCCAACACAATAGGCTCTCCTTCCTCGTCGCGCCTCCCAAAGAAATGGAAGTAGTGGCTCTTGATCTCAGAAGAGTGACGTCCACATAGGCGTCCCAACAGCTCCTGCATAGCAACGTCAAGGCCCCTCTCCATGTCATCATGGAGTATCTTGAAGGTAATCTCCCCAGTTTGGGGCTCCGTCTCACTTCCTGGCTGAGTAACTTTGAATCCCCATAAGTCCTTCCTCTGAAACTTCCGCAGCTGAAGTCCCTGAATGGTAGGGATTGGAAGAGCGAGCATTTGGACTAGCTCCAATAGGCGAGTCCCAAAGCGAGTCCCCTTGAAATCCTTGGCCGTGCTGTAGACAAAATTCGGCATCTTTTGCATAGTATGGAGAAAATTAGTAACACAATAGAGAAAGAAAATACAAGTCACAAAATAAAAGAGAGTTCAACCAACAAAACATTCCAAGTAGCAATACATTAATTCAACTTAAGCACTCAAGGTTCCAGACATAACTTTTTTTTGCCATACCACATAGGTTGGTATGGTCGAGATACTAACGTGATAAAACGCCAAGGGTGGTGGTCCAACTAATATCTCACTCCTTCTTAACCAAGGTGGCAATCAGGGCATCCTTGGCAGAAATCTGCTTGTCTTGGTTACATAGCTCCAATGCTAGGCCTATGATATCCTTACTTAGGCGTTTCACAGTGGCCTTTGAGTCTTGGGCAAGATGCTTCTCCTCCTTGAGATCCTCCTGAGTATTGAGCATTCTATACTTGAGTCTCTCCCCAAGTTCCTCAATAGCTCTCCATGCAGCATTCCTTGCAGAGTCAAAGAATGACGGGTGCATCTCAGAGTTGGTGAACATGCAAAATCCCGTACTCTTGGGATCGTCCTCCTTGTTCTTTTACAAGTGGAGTTGCACCCACCAATACTCTTGTCCTTCATCTATCACAGGAAATCCCTTGTACATGGCTTCACCATTCATCCCCAAGCCAAGCATGAGATTCTTGAGCACATTGGGGAATTCTGTCTCGCACTCCAAGGTCATAGTCATCAGTGGTCCCTTCTTGACAGATTCATTGATGGGGGACATCTACAAAAATTGATGAGAAGGATGATTAAGAAAAGTTTTACGAGATGAAAAGACAAGTGTAAAGTTGGAATATAGAGTTTTCCTAAGGGTTTTCATTAGTCTAATCCATTCTAGGGTCACGATCCTACAGGCAACACAGTGCTCTGATACCATCTGTAAGATCTCACCATGATAAGGTAAGATCCCTGTGATTGCAGTGCTAGTCCCTGGATCGAAATGCTAGCACCCACAGTTTAAGATGAAGTACACAGAAACAAAGGTCATTATTACATCGCACATCTAGGAGTATAATAGTTTTTACAACTCACTTAGCCCAAGGCTAAGACACAAGTTCACATAACATATAATAATAGAGTCCTTAGTCTTCATGTGCCACAGGCAAGCATGTCGAGTGTAGACTCGCAACCCTACTCATCATAAGAGTAACCTGCAACATAATAAGTTACAGCCACAAGGGTCAATACATTTGGAATTGTATTGGCAAGTGATACTAAAGTTACTTAGTATAATCCAACAACTACATGAATATATGGCTAAGTGGGGTTATGGCTGGCTTTGCTAAAATAGTTTAACTTATAGTTTTTGTAGAAGTTTTTCATTCAAGCTATAAGGTACCAATGATAGACATCACTGAACCTTTATCCCTGTTCACCCACAAGTTTTAACTTAGAGATATTTGGATGAGGAGATTATTGAACTACTTCACTGTCTTGAGGCTCAGAAGTTGTCCATAACCGGGGACACGGCTAAGTACTTAGTTTTACCCTCTCGAGAGGTGGTGCACTTTCCCCACAAGACTCGACATGCATCGAGACAAGACCTTTCAGAAGCAATCCCTCAGACCACCACGGACGCGTTCCATCCTATCATCACTACCACCCTCTGTCCGCCTGGCTGAGTTCTTGCAACTTAGTTGGTCAAGGCAGAGCCCATATGCCATGTGGTTGCACTGGAAGCTTCATGACAAGAATGTCTCCAATCTCTTTATTCCTAGGTGGCCATCCACAAGTGTGATACACCAGCTGACCATAGACATGGCCCCTGAGTAACCACTCAACATAATCCAAGCAAGTCCCAATCCACCCAGGTGTTTCATTAATAATAGTTGTTTTCTTAGTTAAACAAAAATAATATCATTCCATATTATCTTGATATGTATTTTCCACCCACAAATTCTACTAGCATAGCTAAGCATTCTAGCATACAAAGTCCTTTGGCTAGTGGATACTACCAAGATATAATCTATATAGCATAGCATAGTATAGCAATATAGGAATAATTCTATCATACCAAGATCTACCAAAATATCACTAGTGCAATAGTGAAAATAATAGGACATGGGATGAAATATCACTTGCCTTGGTAGCTAGGGGAATAGGTACAATCCTCACAGCAACAAACTTCACAATCCACACAATCTACACAAGATCAATACAACAATAATAATTCAATCAATAAAACATTACAAAATCATGAATGCATGCAACATGCAAAGATATGATCACAACTCCAAAATTTACAAAGTCTATAGTACTGAGGATAGAATACCTCATCTAAATGCATAAGAAAATACTCAAAAATAATCTATAGAACAATTTTTGTGAATAAAATACTCCTAAAAAGGTTCTGTCTATAATTCCATTTTTCCAGAGGCGAAAGTGTGAAACAAGACCTCCATAATAAAGGTCTCATTTTTCTGAATCCATAGACACCAAATTTGTATTTTTCTGATTTGTGGAACAAAAGTTATTGAATTTCCAAGTTAAATACTAAATCAGTCTATTTTCTAATTAAACAGAAATAGTCTGGCGACGTGGCGTTTTCCTATTGGCTGATACCGGTTCGGCCGGATCGACTGCTGCGAGCCGTCAGATTTAAGTGACGTTGGACGGATCAGATCAGCCGTACCCCTTCGTTTAAGTGATCTAATCTTAACCGCTAGGATCTGATCGAACGACTGCTAAGCATCTCGCCGGAGTCTGGCGGTGCTAACGACGGCGCGCGGCGGCGGAGCGTCGGCCGATGGGGTTCTGGCGACTCTACGAGGGCTGGGAGACCGTGGACACGTACCAGAGGTCAGGGAGGTGTTGCCACACTTGCGTGGTTTTTCCGCTGTCACAGTATCCACTGCCGCAGTATCTACTGTTGTGGTTGTTGTCGTCGCATTTGTCAGCGTAGCCAACCGCGACCATGTCGACCTCCTCACGGTCCTCGTAACCGCGCATTCGACGTTTTCCTCGGCGATCATGTCTACGGCCAAGGTTGTCATCATCATATGAGTGGACATGGTTTTTCACTGAGTCCTCTCCATCGGCTCACCTGCTCGCGATCTCCATCAGGTGGTCAATTGTTTTGGGCTTCAAGCGGCCCAACTCCTCCCTGAGTTCGCTGTGGCGCATGCCGCTATTGAACACATCGATTGCACGATACTCGGAGATGTCTTCTGCAGAGTTTTGATGATGGACCATCTCTAGATGTATGAGCGCAGCGACTCGCCAGTCTTCTGGTAGCAGCCTCTTAATTCTTCGATTGATGTGGGCCTTTTGTAAGTTCCCTTGAAGTTTCGCACGAAGCTATAAACCAGCTCATCCTAGCTGTGAATCGATCCGCGTGGGAGATTATTGAGCCACGCACGGGCGGCACCTTGCAGCTGTAGTTGGAGGCATTGCATGGTCGTGCTCGTGGTTCCACCATGTAGCCTGATGGAGGAAATATGATCTTCCAGCCAGATTTTCGGGTCTTGGAGCCCGTCGAATTTTGGGTTCCCTGTTGGGACCTTGAACCCCTTTGGAATTCGCTTCTGCCTAATGGCTCTATTGAAGAATATGGCGCCATAGAGCTCTATCACGTCGTCTTCCGAGTCAGTCGAACAGGCACACCTCGCATGCATCTTGTTGACCTTGCGTTGTGTTATGTCATCGCGAGAATCGTAGTCATAGTCGTTTCACCATGAGCGGCGTCACCGCGACAGATCATGGTTGTCGTCACTGGAGGAGGAGGAAGAATAGCGTCTGGCCAGAGCCTTGCCTTTCTTCAACTGCACCACATGATCCTTGGTGAGAGCAGTTTCGACTAGTCCTAGGCGCATGATCGTAGATCGGTGCATGGCGGCTCGTGGGTTGTTCAGTAGGTACATGGTGGCTGCTATCACTGTTGCATGTGGTGTTTTCGGGAGCACATTTCCCCGCGTATCCGCTGTCATAGATGAGAAGTCGAGGACTCGCGCGGCCTCTTCTCGCTCTTTATTGGTGAGATGAGCCAGTCGAGAGCGTCTCTTGGCGGCTGTATGATCGTTATCCTTGGAGGAGGATCCTCCAATGGAAGATAGATGAGCTCGCCGGAGACTCGATTTTTCCGCCGCCCTTCTGCGCTCGTCGAGCTGGGCAATTACTTGTTGCTGGTGCTTGTACTCTTCCTTGAGCAGCCAACGATAACCCATCAGCATGTCTTGTGATGAGTTAGGGGGTAGGGGTTGCCCCGTAGAGCTTCCCTGCATCGAGCCCACTCAGCGTTGTTAAGCTTTATCGCACGTGCTCTCGGGTTTGCTCATTCGCTGAAAGATTTGGCTGGTCTTCCAGGGTGGGCCCTTCTATCCCATTGTTGTTGGGTGCATTGTTGGCGGGGCCACCGTTTGCGACTGGGATTCCACCGCCAGTGCCGGTGTTGTCCCGAGTGCCGCCATTGCTTCCCATGTTAATGATGGCGCACATGTAATGGTTGGGGAAGCTATTGCTCTCGCAGCTTTCAGATGCAGAGCCATAGGCTCTATCTTCTGTTGCCAGATTTCCTAGATCGGACACGTGACTGTTGTTGCTGTCAGTATTCCCGACTGACATTTGGGGGTTGAGTTTGCTTAGGGTGCCGATCGGCGGTGGAAACCATGATGCTCAAGCAATCACGGGAACCTTCGGCTGGTTCGGGAGGCGAAGTGTGCCTAGCTGACCAACTTGGTAGCGTAAGCTCCCGATAGCCAGGCCGATCCCATCACCCACGGACTCGAAATCTTGGCGAGTGTCCAGCGTGTGCACGGTGAAGTCTAAGGCACCAAAGAGGAGGCGAATCTCCACTTCTACATAGTCGTAGATCGGGGTTGATGGGGCCGAGGAAGCCGCAACATAAGCACTCCTGCTTCCCACAGACGACGCTAATTGATGAGGGGTTAACTCATCAATGCCCATCGCAGATGGACTTAGGTTCAAGGAAGTGGGGAGTGCAGGAGGCATCGATCGGCTAGCAAACAAGCACACTGGGATGCAAGGTTTACCCAAGTTCAGGCCTCGTAGAGGACCCTACTCCTCCTTGTCTGCTCTTAGAATTATCGAGGAGTCGAAAGTTAAAGTGGGTTCGCAGATGCAATCTTGCGATGGTGTGGAAACTAGGGTTGTGGATTGTCCTCCTCGCCGCCCCCTCCTAGCCTTTATATAGATAGGCTAGGTTTCGGGATAGAAGTCGAGTCAGTTACATATTAGGGTTATCCCTTCAAACTTCTATCTTAAGTTTGTCATGTGCCGCAAGCAGCCATAGTCTCTTTTGGTCACCCGAATCTTGATTTGGGCCCTGGTAATGCCGTGGGATTTTGCTAGTCCAGACCGTATATGACAAGCTCGAGTACCTGTAAGGTATGCCCATGTCATTAGCCCCTGGGTTTCCGGTTGAATCACGGATTCGCGTGGAGACTTATGAAGCCTTCGAGTGTATAGTCGAGCATGTTTCGAGTGCTCTAATTTATATCATAGGGATTGCCAATATACGTGCCTGATTCATTCGATGTATCGGGATCAGTTAACTGCCTTAGGGCAAAAGAACGCAATCTACTCAAACTCGAGTCCCCGGACTCGAATGCAGAAAAGTGCTGGCGTAATTCGACTCAGGCCGCGGAGGTCTTATAGAGTCGAATCCCAGTGTATAAGTGTGAGCACTCGACACGTCCATCATGGCTTATTTCATCATGCCTATAGACACGAATTATGTCTGGTAGAGCGCAACAGGTGCGTTGGTCTTATCTTCACGCTATGAGTGTGGCATCCGAATTTTTTCATCATGGAGATGATTCGGGTGTGCCAGGAGACATAGTCTCTTTGTAGCGAAAATATGAGGCGGAGTTGCCAAAGCTTTCGAGCGTGGACGTAGTCAATACACAGTTATGTACAAGAAAAATCATAGGGTGCGCGACTAGCGCTCCCTATGGGTGTAGCCCCCGAGTGCTTATTTGAGTCGTAGACTCGAGTGGGGACTATAGGTATGTTGCGACTGCTGTCGACTTTTGCTTGTTTTAGTCGAATATGCTTTCAGCGCTCCTATGGGAGCAACCCTGGGTCCATACTCAAATCGTTGATTCGAGTGAAGGGTTTTTTAGAGAAAATACATTGCCATAATGCTTGGACGTCTGTATAGTACATCAGGTGCGCGGCCATCACTCCTATTAGGAGTAGCCCCCGAGTGCTTGGTCGAGTCAAAGACTTGAGTAAGGACTAGAATAGTGAGAAGATGTTCCTGCTTGAGTTATATGACGTCAGTGCTGAAGATGAGATGAGCTCAGTTACCTGTGTGAGCGGTTTTGACGGGACGTGACGAAAAGTGGGTCCCATTTTTTGACTTGGATTTGACTAGGCATGCGTAATCTTTGTTTTAACTGTGCCTCCTCGATTCTTGCGTGTAATGGGAGGAGTGGAGCGACGGCTCATGGTTTACACTGCCACGCGTCAACATTGATTTATGCCACGCGTCTGGTTGGTTTCTTCCTGGCCGTTGGATGGCACCTTCGGTGAGGTTAAGTAGGGATCTGTTGTGCGGCAATTTCCCCACAACTCATCTTCCTCCTCGCGTACTACCTCCATTGTTGCTCCTTGCTGCTCCATTGTTGCTCCTTGCTGCTCCATTGCTTGCACCCTCTTGCGGCGTTGGACGGTCTTCGCACTTTTCCTAGCTACTTTCTGCGCTCCCACCGCAAGCGCCAGATGGGGAAGAACAAAGGTGCTTCTGCCGCTAGATCTGCAGCCGCCACCGTTGCGGCCAAGAAGAAGGGTGCCACCGCTGCGGGCACTAGTGCTGCCACTGGAAAGAAGAAGGGCCTAAGCACGCGCATCACGAATGGGTCATGACAGCAAACCACCATCAAGAGCACAGAGCTCTTCAACCAGCGCCAAGATGGTGCTCTCCTCACCGTGGAAGATGGCTATCGAATCCCCGTCAACGAGGTAATCCCCAGTCCCCCACCGGATTTCGGGAGATGTTCATGGCATTTATCATTCGCGGTCTTTCTCTCCCCCTTTACAAGTTTGTGAGGGGGCTTACTTTGCTTCTACGGGCTCCAGCTGCACTAGCTGACCCCGAACTCCATCCTCCATATCGCTTGCTTCATTACCCTCTGCGAGTGCTAGCTTGGAATCGAGCCACACTTTGGCCTCTTTAAAACACTTTTCAAACTCAAACGCCAGTCGGGCTCTGGGTCGGTAGTCTATGATATAGGAGGCTGCGGGATCCATGTCGAATCCAATGTCACATATTTTGCCATCAACTTCAATGCGTCTATCCAAGGGTGGAGGGAGAAGTGGTTCTACATTCACGACCAGAAGGTTGATGGAGAACACTATGGACTCGCACCATTTGATCCGGTGGCAGTATGCAAAATAAGGAGGTTGTGGAAGAACACTATGATGCCCGGCGAAGCCAAGGAAATAGAGACTCTATACCAACGTGTTTGTGACCTTGAACGCCGCATAGGCAAGGAAATAGGCAGCGTAGACCTCATTCCCACTTGGATGCATCGCCGATTGCAGCCACGACAGGTTAGGGTGCATCCAATGTGCTGTTGGACTGGTGCTGACAATGTGACTCGCATCTCGCGAGAGAGCATCTCTTCTGGTGAAGTAGACATGAGGTTTCGACTGCTGACCAAGCACACCGCCAAGGGAACTCCCGGGTGACTCGGTCGTGCCTCCCTTATGTGCAAGTCATCCTCCACCTGATGTGGATTTATTTTAAAGTTCTTCTTGTTTTTCGATTGCTTGTTGGGTGGCTTTTATGCTGATGTTTGGTCATGGTTTCAGGACTGGAAGGTCGCCACTGTGTTGGATCCTCAGCCCGAGGGAGTGATCCCTCGTGAAGACGAAGAGGAGGACGAGTCGGGCTCCACTGTCCCCGTGGAGGAGGAGCGTGAAGCCCCCGAGTCCGGTGGGACTCGCAAGTGCTCCCGAAGCAAGGACTCGGATGCCTCATCGTTGAAGATACTGGAGGGTCCTCCTACTATAGTAGAGGAGCCGATTCCTGTCGTGCATGTGCGCGTCGTGGCTCCTCCTTCGCAGAATAAGTTGAGGATACCGAAGGAGGCATCTGAGGACTCCTTTGACCTTGATAATTTGGATGGGTATGTTTTTATATTCTTGCGAGTTCATCCTGTCCTCCCGAAATCTGTTCTTCTGAAGTAGTTATGGATATTTTGTAGTCAAACAACATCATCATCGACCGATGACTGTCTCTTTGTCAAGGAGACTGAAGTCACGGACTCCAAAGACAAGGATATGGTGGCACAATCTCCTTCTACTCCGATGGCGGCTCACTCCGGTGCCAATTCTTCGAGTTCCCCCCATGATGGGGGACACTAGATGGTTGCCCGGACATCAACTCAGAAGGAAACTCCAGAGTCCTTGGAGGAACATGTAAGTTTTTACTATCGTTGGCAGTCGAATTTTGGTTGATGCTCACACTTTTCTTTTGTGTAGTCTGTCTTGAAGGAACCTGCTCGCCTCGCCGAGCTGATCATTTCCTTGGGTCGCCAGCACGCTTTTCTAGAAACGTGTCATCGTGCCTTTGAAGGTGAATTTACACTTTTTCCCTTGTTTTGCTCGTGCAAAAGCTAGTGGGCTCAAGTTTTGCCATTTTATCCTTTGTAGTTGAGCATAACGATCTTCTTCATCACGTCGACTCCCTCTAGAAGGGACTTGCCGCAATAGAGAAGAAATGCGGCGAGGCACTCGAGGCTCTTGAAGAGTCAAAGAAACGCGAGGAAGATTTTCGTTCCTCCACAGCTGATAGGGAAAAGGTGTTTGTAGAATAGATCTTCTCTGTCGCTAAAGCACTCTCGGGTACGATACTTCCTCGTTTGTGGTTACCATGTACTTTGCATGTATTTTGTTGTGCTCATGTGCATGTTTTGCAGATGCTACCAGTGTGGACTTCGATGCCCAGGCTTTGACTCGTTCAGATGCTTTGGTCGGCGCCGTGGCTGCACTTGAGGACCGCAGCATCTCCATCAAGGACTCGCTTGAGAAGGCCAAGGGCGTGCTTGGGCGTCTTCGTGAGGAGATGGTCCCTAAGGCCAAGCTAATCGAGGATCTCGATGGCTTGGTGGAGTCCTTCGCAGGAGGCCTCTTCTCTGTCGCTAAAGCACTCTCAGGTACGATACTTCCTTGTTTGTGTTTACCATGTACTTTGCATGTATTTTGCTATGCTCATGTGCATGTTCTGCAGATGCTACCGACGTGGACTTGGATGCCCAGGCTTTGACTCATTCAGATGCTCTGGCTAGCGCCATGGCTGCAGTCGAGGACCACAGCCATCAAGGACTCACTTGAGAATGCCAAGGGCGTGCTTGGGCATCTTCCCGAGGAGATGGTCCCCAAGGCCAAGCTAATCAAGGATCTCGATGGCTTGGTGGAGTCCTTAGCAGGAGGCATGCCCATGGACTTCAAGAACGCTCAGCGGGGGTTGGAGCGACCATGGGCCTCACGATGGCGCAAGCTTATGGTGTTGATCTGAGCTTCAGCAAAGTTTCTTTGGTGATGCCGGTCACCGCAGATGGCCAGCAGGTAGTGTTTGCTCCCTTTTGCCACTAGTTGCAATACATATGGGCCTCGGCTCATTGAGACACTCACCAAGTATTTGGCGGAGCTAAGGCGGTTGAAGACGGAAAAAGTTACAGTGTTAGAGGTTGTAGTCGAGAAGACTGTGGCGTCGAAGACTGCCACCGACTCGAGGAAGCCCTCGAGTGCCAACGTGTAGCCATAGACTATTGCTTAGCTGCCTTTTGTAATAATCTAGCTTTCCCTCTATTGAATTGTGCTTTGTGGGGGTACCCCTTTTGAGACTCGCTGAACTTGGATATTTTCTTCTTTTATTTATGAATGGTTGCTCTTATTTTGCCTCTTTCTCTGGCTGTAATAGGGTCCTTTGAGTGGTCCATCCAACTCCCCTCCCACTGATGAAACTGTGGCACGGCCACGTTCACAGGTGGAGGAGCTCTCGCTGCTCTCGCGACTGCGTGACCGCATAAAGCATTTGGAGCGAGAGATGCAAATGATCCGCAGTAACACGAACATGTGGAAGTCGAAAGCTAAAAAAGCCAATGCACGTGAGAAGTAGCTTCTGGGAGAGGTGGCCCTATTGAATGAGCAATTGAAGTGTTAGTTCTCTAGCTTCTTATCCTTTCTTAGCCACTCGCGGCGGCGCTTTGCCTTTACGCTTTGCACTACTTTTTGCAGTTGTTAGCGCTCATCATCTGCAAGATGAGAGGGGTCGAGCGCCATTCGACTGAACTGCTTGACCCAGGAGCAGCTAGAAGCCAGTGGGTACTTCTGGGTTGATCGCGATCGCGCAGTCGCTTTGGCGACATTGTAGGACCGTGCATCACAGGTGCTGCTTTACTTGAAGAAATCGCAGTAGTGCCTCAAGCATATTTTTCAGGCTATGTTCCCCTTGGATGCGGTGCCTTCAAGCTTGCTAGCTTTATTAAAGAAGTTCTAGGATTTCAGCGTGGTCCGCGAGTGCATGCGCCAAGAGTTAGTTGCGGGTGCCAAGGCTGCATTGGCGCTTGTTCGCCTGCATCAGCCTAATTTTGATCTTGCAGCTGTTGCTGCTGGGACACCACCCCCACCCGAAGGAATGGCATGGAACAAGGTGCCACATTACCAGGCGGTTGATCAGCCAGCCGAAGATATCATCAAGTTCTTCGAAGAGTGTACAAATGTTCTCCTTTTGCGGCAGTAGTGTAGTATGGACCCACACATAGATGCATAGGTGTTGTAATGTTTGTATGAGGGTGTTTTGCTACCCATTTGTATGCAAAAGCTTTCTAGCTTGTATATTTTTCAAATAGCTTGTACTCTGTAGTTCCTTTTTGTTAGCCTGACGCGTATTCATCTCAGCACCTTGCCAATATGTCGGTTGCGTTTTAGCCGGGTTGGTTTTACCAAGGGCTCGATTAATAGTATGTCAGCTACTCAGGTTGTTGTGTTATTCGTGTAACGAGGTGTAAAGGGTGGCGCATCCCCCGATTGATGTAATTGCAAGTAAAATAGAAAACACAAAGTTGGAGGCACTTAGCTTTATTTATTCGCAGAATATCTCGAAGTAGAATGTATGGCTAAGTAGCATGGCTGAATAGCCTTATTTTTAAAGTAAAAACATCTAAGGGTAGAAACAACACAGCTGCACGACGTTCCAGGGATTGGAGTATGCGACTCCACTTTATAGATCTTTAAGGCGGTAGGCGCCACCTTGGATTACTTAAGTAATCACATAGGGTCCCTCCCAAGGGGACTCGAGCTTCAGGTGCGCTTGTTGCTTCAGTCGCAGGACCAGGTCTCCTTCAACGAAGGACCTGGGGTGCAACCTTATGTTGTGGTAGTTACGGAGGTTCTGTTGGTAGATTGTGGGTCTTTCCGCTGCAATCTCGCATGCTTCATCGAGGAGATTGACGGAGTCTTCGAGTGCGAGGGTTGATTCTGCTTTGATGTATGCTACTACCCATGGGGCTTTGTAGCGCAGCTTTGTGGATAGTACTGCCTCGGCACCGTGTACCCTGAAGAACAGAGTATAGTATGTGGCGCTATTTGGAGTTGTTCGCGGGCTCCATAGTACCAATTGCAGCTCCTCGGGCCAGCACCGGCAACTCTTTCGAGTGGCTGGAGGAGCCTTTTCTTGATCCTACAACAAACGAGGCTGTTGGCCTTTTCGACTTGACCGTTGGTCTGAGGGTGCGCCACTGAGGCATAGCTGATGTTGATTCCTAGGTTTTCGTAGAAACCCTGGAACTCATTCGAGGTGAAGTTTGTTCCGTTATCCATGATGATGCTATGTGGCACCCTGAACTAGAAGACGATGGGCTCGAAGAATTTAATAATGTTGGCTCCTGATTGGTTTGTCACCGGCATGGCCTCAATCCACTTGGTGAATTTGTCGAGCGCGATGAGGAGGTAGACGTATCCTCCAGGTGAACTAGAGCTTGCCGACCATGTCGAGTCCCCCTTGTGCGAAGGTCCAGGCCACAGGTATTGGCCTGAGCTCTGCGCCAGGTGCGTGCGGCTTGTCCGCGAATCGCTGGTAAGCGTTGCATCGCTAGACGATGTCCTTGGCGTCACGCATTGCCGTTGGCCAGTAGAATCCAGCTCGTAGAGCTTTGGTGACGAGGGCATGACTATCGGCGTGATGGCCGCAAGTGCCTTCGTGTATCTCGAGGAGGATGGCTCTTCCGTCTCTATTGGAGACACATTGTTGAAGCACTCTTGTGATGTTGTGCCTGTATAGTTCGCCGTTGATTAGGGAAAAAGCCTTGGATCGTCGTGTTATATGGTGTGCATCTGGCGGGTCATCTGGCAACCTTTTGTTGAGCAAGTGCGTGATGTATGGTTGTGTCCAGGATGGATCGATCATCATGACCTCCATGGGACCTTTGAGTCCTGTATCTGGATCCATGTCCTCGTGTGTATTGGGTTCGTCGGGTGGCATAGCCCCCGAGTCCTTTGATGTGTTGGCTTTATGCTCTGGAGCCTTTGGCTTGATGGAGAGCTCACAGATGCGCTCTAAAAATACTCCAGGTGGTACTAGGGCACAAGTGGAGCCGATGTTGGTGAGTATATCTGCTTCCTCATTGCTCTCGCGGCCGACGTGCCATAGCTCGTAGCCGTCAAGGTCCCCCTTGAGTGCGTCGTAGAGGTCGCGTAGGCGATCATGTTGTCGCTAAGAGCAACACACTCGTTCATGGTTTGATCCACCACCAGTTTGGAGTCGCCGTAGAAGACGTCGCTTTGCACCACAGGCTTTTGCCATCCGCATCCTGTGGAGTAAGGCTTCATATTCAGCTTCGTTGTTGGAGGCGGTGAACTGCATTCGCAGAACATACCTCATCTTGTCACCTTGCGGTGATGTTAGGATGACGCCCATGCCAGCTCCCTATTTACGTTTGGATCCATTGAAGTGCATTATCCATAGATAGGACATGTCTGGCTTGTCGGGGAGCTAGTTTTCCATCCAATGTATGAGGAAGTCCGGGAGAACTTGCAACTTGATCATGTCTCGCTTTTCGTATGTGATGTCTCGTGGAGACAACTCTATCCCCCAAAGCGTGACTCGCCCAGTGGTGTCGGGGTTGTTGAGGATGTTCCCTAGCGGGGCGTCGTTCACCACAATGACTGGGTGCTCCTAGAAGTGGTGGCGCAGTCGCCTGGCTGTCATGAAGATACCGTATACCAGCTTCTGATAATGCGGGTACCGCTGTTTTGTTGGTGTGAGTACCTCGCTGAGGTAGTAGACTGGGCGTTGCACCCCGTGTACTTTATTTTGTTTAGCTCGTTCCACTACGAGCATAGTATTAACCACCTGGTTGGTGGTGGAGATGTATAACAACAGCGGCTCCTTTTCTCGAGGTGTTACCAACACCGGCAAGGTGGACAGTAGACGCTTGAGGTATTCGAATGCTTCTTGTGCTTCGTCTGTCCACTTGAATTTGTCAGCCTTGCAGAGAAGTTGGTAGAAAGGCAGTGCCTATTTGCCCATCCGACTGATGAATCGACTAAGTGCCGCGATTCGCCCAGCTAGCTGTTGGATGCCTTTTACATTCATTGGCTTCTCCATAGCCAGTATGGTTTTTATTTTCTTCGGGTTGGCCCCGATCCCTCTCGCGGAGATGAGGTACCCGAGCAATTGCCCGGATGGTACGCCGAAGGCGCATTTGTCCAGATTCAGCTTGATCCGGTAGCGGTCGAGGTTATCGAAGGTCTCGCGAAGATCGTCGAGTAACGAGGCTTCCTCCTTGGTTTTGATAATGATCTCGTCGACGTAGACTTGCATGTTACGGCCAAGCTGGCTCTTGAGGTAGGCCTGCATACACCGTTGGTAGGTGGCCCCTTCATTTTTCTGCCCGAAAGGCATCATTGTGTAGCTTGCTGACTCAAAACGGTGTGATGAACACCGTTTTCTCCTAGTCTTCTGTAACACCCTCAAATCGGCCCTATGCAAGTTTTAGCCCTTTCCGCCAAACCCACATAGAAACGATTCAAGGACACCCACCAGGCACTTTCCTGCGGGTGGAAAACAAAGTAATACCATTACAGAACAGTCCTCGATGGGACCCACAGAATAGATATATATACAACAACGACTCAACGAGTCAAGAATACAGATATACAATACAAAGATCCAAATCACCTTGAAAACGATAGAGCGTCCGACTATAGACAAGATGCAAATGGGGCTAAGAGTCCTGAAGAATAATCAATGGCGTCCTTAACCCTGCCCAGGCCAAGCCGGAAGGGTAACACTGCTAACGACATCGATCTCAAACCTGCTAAAACAAAAGGGGTGCCGACAAAGGGCAAAGGAAAAATAGGAGCGTCAGTACTGAGGCCAGTACACGGCAAGGCTAGAATTCGACGGCTCTCACCTACATAGGTATGGTGGACTGAAGCGGCAGCACAACAGCAATAAACAACCTATAGAGACTCAGTAAAACTGGTGGCTATTAGAGAGGGATAAGAAAGATCTATTCGGATCCAACCTGATACTAACTCCAAACATACCCTTCCTGGTATTTCCCCCTCGAGAACCAAACGAGGAAGTCGTACCAAGGAACTCACACAGTTGGCAGTTTTACTCACTTCGTTATAGTTGCAGCATTTACTAGTCAGATATATAGCTTGAGTGATCCTGATGGCATAAGTAGTGGGCAGTTTTAGTTAGCATTCCGTTGTAGTTGGAACATTTACTAGTCAGATATAATTGTCCTGAGGAATCCCAAAACCTAGCAGTTGTTGGCACTTTTATCACATTCCATTGGAGTTGCAATACTTACTAGGAAGATATAACAAGACACAAGGAACCCCAGCTCCACCAGTTGTTGGCATTTTTAATATCCATTCCGTGGTATTTGAATCTGATTACTAGTCACATATTAAGTCAAATTTATAGCACTACTTTAGTTAGGCTTTCCTATGATCAAGATACTATGCTCCAAGTCGTCCATAACCGCGGACACGGATTTCAGAAAGATTTATCCTGCAGGGGTGCACAAATAGCAACACACACGATCGACCTCGGAAAAACCAAATCAAAACCCAACGAGGCTTTCACGACAAAGCAATCACAGGATTCGTAAAATATTTCAGGGGGCCACCCCACTAAGCTACCCGCAACGAAGTTGGCCGGCTCCGAGACGGACCCAAGGTTTGTGACAATGGCTGTAAACGACTGGGAACCCGAAAGTGTGAGTGGGCTTGTCGGTACCGCGAAAACATTCCATGTTCCAAAATAGTACAGGTGCTCCACGCACAATCGTAAATAAAGTAGTAAGCATGGCATAAGTAGAGGATAGTAATAAAGCCCCAAACTACTTGTGGCCCCAAGAAATAAGAAATGAATCAAGCTCTGGCTAAGGGGGATTCACAGAGTCTCCTGGATGGGGATAGTGCGAATAATCAAGGAACAGGTATCAAGTACTCGGGGCCTATGGGACACAAGTGGACATGAAAAAACAAATAGCATATGTTGTCCACCGGTGCCTCTTTCATTGGTTATCCCAACAATTTAATAGTTGTACTTATAGTCATGATCCTCTCCACCATAAAGCATCTCCACCCTTTGTCAGGTGCCAACTTGCCATCAACGGTGGAACGGCAACGACGCGAAGCAACACATAAGCAAGCAACTACGACTCGCAAGGTCGACTATCCATCAAACAACAGGCAAAGAGATGTGTCCATGGCAATATAAAGGCTGCACGGAATATATCTGGTACGGAACACTAAAGCATCGCGACACGGATAGCAATAGATCAACAGGAGGAAATAAAGACTATACATGCAAAATAGGTAGAAGGGGGAGAGATGCTCGCCTAGAAAGATAGCTGGAGATACATTATCCAAAGGACTTTTCGATACTCGCATCAACTCATCGGCCTAATCCACGAAGAACCAAAGCACTAGAAGAAACACCGGATACACTATTTAATACTACGGCAGAAGATCGGGCATGATGCAGGTATGTTGCATGACATGGCAAAGATGCGATGCAATTAGACAATATTAAGCGGAACCGGGGCCCCGACAATTAGATGGTTCATGTTGTTTAGCTACCCCGCAATTAAATGTTGTCTTAACAAGGCAAAACATGGCATAGGTTCGCTACACAATTTAAATGGAGTCGGTATAAGTCTACAATAGTTATATGGTCTCCATATTTAATCATGCGGTGAATCGGCATAATGCCCCCATACCCACAAACATGTATGCAAGCATGATCAATTTATATGCAACGGATTATATATATAGCATTTATAAAATAGGGGCTCGGGAAAAGGTTCACACATCTGGGTTCGGAAGATCTTGGGTTCCGGGGGTTTGGGGTCGGACTCAGGGTTCGACGGGGTGCGGTTCGACAGGATCGGTCTCGGACAATGGAAGGAGAGCTTGGCGTTCCGGGAAGAAGGACTTGGTTTGGCGTCGGAGGATCATCAGATCCGCCCTGGTCGGTGTCGATCTTGTCGTCGCGAAGATCTTGTCGGGTCCGCGCCATCGAGTCGGTCTTGGCGTGCGGGATGCAGAACTTGGCGACCTTGTCGGAGTTCTCGGGTGACATTGTTGGTCTTGGGTTCGGCGCCGGGAGATCTTGTCGATCCGGTGCATCGGATCCAGGATGGAGAACTTGTTGTTCTGAGGGTTCAGCGTCAAGGGTTCATCGAGTTCGGGCCTCGAACTCCAGGATCGGTCTTCGGGTGTTCGTCTTGGTCCGTCGGGTGACTCAGAAGATCTTGTCATGGTATTCTTGTCGGTGGTTGTTCGAGTGGCACCACCCCATCACGTACCATCATGCACAACATCTGTACCTCACCCCTGGATAACTAGCACAACTCCCACAATAGCAACACACAAAAACAGGAGACAGAGTCCTAGAGCAGCAAGGCGGACGACTATTGCCAACCGTGTCAGAGCAAAGGGTTATCACTTGCAACGAGGGATGGATGTTGACAGGGTCGCTGCTGGGGCTAGAAGCAGCGGCGGCGAGGTCCTGGCAGGCGCGTGGTGGTGCTCGGGACGGCGGGGTCAAGCTGGAAGGGACGACGGGGACGTGGCAGCGCCAGGAAGGGTGAGTCATAGACAGCAAGGCCAGAGAGGAAGGAAGTGCTGGCCGGCGGCGCCATGGCGAGCTCGAGGTGCGGCGGGCTCGAGGTGACGCGGGGACGAGGCTGGCAGAGGAAGGCCGGGCGAGGTCGAGCCGGGCGGCGCTACAGGGTGGCCGGAGGCGGAGCGCCATGGCCCTGGCGGCGGCTGCTCGAATCGGGAGGAGGGGCGGAGGGGAGAGGTGGTCGGAGGCGGGGCACGTCGGTGGGTGGGACCAGGTTGGTGAGGGGAGACGTGCGGGGTTGGTGGGGGGATGTGGGGCGCGAGGTGGGGAGGCTCGTCTGGGGACGGGGGAGGTGGACCTAGGGATGGGCATGTCGGGGCGGCAGGTGGCAGGGTGGGCCCGCTTGGTCGGTGGAGCGTGGGGATGGTGTGTGGTGATGTGGTGGCGTGTGGAGGACGGGTGGGTTGGCGGCTGGGCGTGCATGTTGTGTGCGTGGAGAGCGGGGCTGGTGGGGTGGGGCCAGGGTGCAGGCGGTCGCTGGGTGTGTGGCTCTGCTGCGTCGCACGCGCGTGTGTGCTGCGGCGGCGGCAGGGGTATTGGAGAGGAGATCTGGGGTTGGTTTGCATGATTAGGGTTAGGATATGTGGGGTGGTAGGTGGCCTGCGGCTGGGCCTTGGGCCTAGCTGTTTGGCTGCCTCCCCCGTAGAAAAAATGTTTTATTATTTTCATTTAGTTTTTAAATATCCTTTTATAAAATACTTTAGGCAAATAAAAGATCCAGACAGACCGAGGTTTTACATTTGAAATAGCAAGGGGGTTTAGAAAACAAGTATAGGCTTTTAGAAAATAGTTTTAGGCAAACATATACATGATGATATGACGATGCTCAAATGCAATGTGGCATGATGACATGAGCATGTGGTCATGATGATGCAATGCACAAAAACACAGTGATTTTCTAGTAGTGGTTTTAGCGGGATGCCACATCTTCCTCCTTCATTCAAACCTGGTGATACCATGAGTAGGCATCAAGGAAGCAGAGGAGCTCGCATCCTGCGGTGGAGTCGATGATTTGGTCGATCCGCGGAAATGGGAAGTGATCCTTTGGGCAATGTTTGTTTCGAGAGGTGAAGTCCACGCACATCCGCAGGATATCCGTGTCCTTTTTAGGAACGAGCACGGGGTTTGCTACCCAGGTGCTTTCTTTGATCTCACATATAAAGTTAGCATTGAGGAGTCTGTTGACTTCCATACCAACCACTTTTTCCCTTGACTCAGATAGTCGATGTATCGTCTACTTCACTGGTTTTGCTTACGGATTCACATTGAGTGAGTCCACGGCGAATTCCCTAGGAACTCCTGGCATGTCTGTAAGACACTAGGCGAAGATTTCCTAGCACTCACGGAGGAATTTGACGAGCACGAATTCCTATGCGGGACTCAAGTTGTTGGTGATGAGGGTCGTCTTGGTTGGGTCCGTTGGGTGGACCTGGACCGCCTTGGTGTGAACCGACGTGTCGAAGGATTGGTCGGGTGAGCTTGCCTTACTCAGAGGAGGTAGACTATTGTCTGTCGACTCCTTCAATCTCGCCAGTTCCTCCTACATGACGAAAGACTATGAGATTCTGTTGAATTCCCTGTCGTAGCTGTCGGATCTCTCAAAGCTTCCATTGACTATGATAATGCCGTTTGGGCCCGGCATCTTCATCTGCAGGTTGGCGTAGTGTGGTACCGCCATGAACCTTGTGAACACGACACGTCCGAGGATGCAGTGGTATTGCGAGGGCCAGTCGACGACTTCGAATTCGATACGCACTCACCGAAAGTTTGCCGGTGTTCTGAAGATGACGTCGAGACTAATCTTGCCCAGGGGGTATACGCCCTTCCCTGGGACAATGTCGTGGAATGTTGTGTCTGAAGTTTCCACACATGACAGAGGGATTCGCATGCGCGCAAGGTACTTGCGAACATGAGGTTGACGCCGCTTCCTCCGTCGATGAAGACGCGACTCATCTCGAAGACTCCGATTTGCGCCTCAAGCACCAGGGGACAATGTCCTAGGCGAGGTACTTGACGCGGATGATCGTGCTTGTCAAAAGTAATGCATGACTCGCTCCCACTGAGGTACTCAGTGGTGGGGGGGTGGAGAGGTCACTGCCAAATTGACTTAGCGAGTGATTGATTTTTGCACCCGATTTGATGGGCGTCCTTTTTGGATCATCCCCATGTTTCCCAGTGCTCGTGGGTATGGCTCTCCTCCGTGGTTTTGGACTGGAGCAGCCACAGGTGGTGGTGGCCCGGGTGGTGGTGGAGGAGCTCCATGATCCACAACACCCGGGGCAGCTCCATAGCCCTGGTTTATCGCGTCGCGATTCATCTGGGATAGGTCTTCGTGAAGCTTGAGGAACTCGCGGCAATCCTTTAGAAGGTGGATGGATTTTTTCTTGCCATCGTGCTTGTCGATGTAGAATTGTACGTTGCATGGTCCAGACAGTTTGTCCTGGATAGACGTTCCAGGTACCTCATCGCGAGTGCGGTGTTGCCATACTTGCGTGGTTTTTCCACTGTCACGGTATCCACTGTTGCAGTATCCGCTATTGTGGTTGTCGTCGTCGTGTTTGTCGTTGTAGCCAACCACGACCATGTTGACCTCCTCACGGTCCTCGTAACCGCGCATTCGATGTTTTCCTTGGCGGTCACGTCTATGACCAAGGTCGTCATCATCATCTGAGTGGACACGGTTTTTCACCGAGTCCTCTCCATCGGCCCACCTGCTCGCGATCTTCATCAGGTGGTCAATTGTTTTGGGCTTCAAGCGGCCTAGCTCCTCCCTGAGTTCTCTGTGGCGCATGCCGCTATTGAACACGTCGATTGCACGATTCTCGAGATGTCTTCTACAGAGTTTTTTATGATGGACCATCTCTGGATGTATGAGCGCAGCGACTCACCGGTCTTCTAGTACCAGCCTCTTAATTCTTCGATTGATGTGGGCCTTTTGTAAGTGCCCTTGAAGTTTCACACGAAGCTTTAAACTAGCTCATCCCAGCTGTGAATCGATCTGCGTGGGAGATTATTGAGCCATGCACGGGCGGCACCTTGCAGCTGTAGTTGGAGGCATTGCATGGCTGTGCTCGTGGTTCCACCGTGTAGCCTGACGGAGGAAATATGATCCTCCAGCTAGATTTTCGGGTCTTGGAGCCCGTCGAATTTTGGGTTCTCTGATGGGATCTTGAACCCTTTTGGCATTCGCTTCTACCTGATGGCTCTACTGAAGCAGCTAGTGCTGCAAAGATCTATCTCGTCATCTTCCGAGTCAGTTGAACGGGCATGCCTCGCACGCATCTTGTCGATCTTGCGATGCGTGATGTCATCGCGTGCATCGTAGTCGTAGTCATGTCGCCGTGAGCGGCGTCACCGCGACGGATCATGGCTGTCATCGCTGGAGGAGGAGGAGGAAGAATAACACTTGGCCAGAGCCTTGCCCTTCTTCGGCTACGCTGTAGGATCCTTGGTGAGAGAAGCTTCGACTAGTCCCAGGCCCGCGATCGTAGATCGGTGCATGGCAGCTTGCGGGTCCTAAGCCTGTGGCTAGTTGTTGAGCAGATACATGGTGGCTGCTGTCACCGCTGCCTGTGGTGTTTTCGGGAGCACATTGCCCCGCGTATCCACCGTCATAGATGAGAAGTCGAGGACTCGTGTGGCCTCTTCTCGCTCTTTATTGGTGAGATGAGCCAATCGACAGCGTCTCTTGGTGGATGTATGATCGTTAACCTTAGAGGAGGATCCTCCAATTGAAGAGAGTTGAGCTCGCTAGAGACTCGATTCATCCATCCAGCTGGGCGATTACTTGTTGCTGGCGCTTATACTCTTCCTTGAGCAGCCAGTGATAACCCATCAGCATGTCTTGTGATGAGTTACGGGGTAGGGGTTGCCCCGTAGAGCTTCCCTGCATCGAGCCCACTCAGCGTCGTTGAGCTTTATCAGCACGTGCTCTCGGGTTTGCTCATTCCCAGAACAATTCAGCTAGTCTTCCAGGGCGGGCCCTTCTGTCCCATTGTTGGTGGGTGCACCGTTGGCAGGGCCACCATTTGCGACTGGGATTCCACCGCCAGTGTCGGTGTTGTCCTGAGTGTCGTCGTTGCCGCCCATGCTGATGACGACGCACATGTAATGGTTGGGGAAGCTATTGCTCCCGCAGCTTTCAGATCCATAGCCGTAGGCTCTGTCTTCTGTTGCCAGATCACCCAGATCGGACTTGTGACTGTTGTCGCTGTCAGTATTCCCAACTGACGCCAGGGCGTTGAGTTTGCTCAAGGTGCCGATCAGTGGTGGAAACCATGATGTTGGAGAAATTGCGGGAACCTTTGGCTGGTCAGGGAGGCGAAGTATACCTAGCTGACCAACTTGGAAGCGTAAGCTCCCGATCACCAGGCTGATCCCATCGCCCACGGACTCGAAATCCGTGCGAGTGGCCAGCGTGTGCATGGTGAAGTTGAAGGCACCAAAGAGGAGGCGAATCTCCGCTGCTGTAGAGTCATAGATCGCGGTTGATGGGGCCGAGGAAGCTGCAATATCAACACTCTCGCTTCCCACAGACGGCGCCAACTAACGAGGTGTACGGTTAACTCATCAATGCCCATCGCAGATGGACTTAGGTTCAAGGAAGTGGGGAGTGTTGGAGGCATCGATCGGCTAGCAAACAAGCACACAGGGACGCAAGGTTTACCCAGGTTCAGGCCTCATAGAGGACCCTACTCATGCTTGTCTGCTCTTGGAATTATCGAGGGGTCGAAAGTTACAGGGAGGGCGCAGATGCAATCTGACGATGGTGTGGAAACTAGGGTTGTGGATTGTCCTCCTCGCCACCCCCTCCTAGCCTTTATATAGATAGGCTAGGTCTCGGGATAGCAGGTCGAGTCAGTTACATATTAGGGTTTTAACTTTAAACTTCTATCTTAAGTTTGTTGTGTGCCGCAAGCAGTCAGAGTCTTCTTTGGTCACCGAATCTTGATTTGGGACCTGGTAACGCCGTGGAATTTTGCTAGGCCAGACCGTATATGCCAAGCTTGAGTACCGGTAAGGTATGCTCATGTCACCTATACACCCCCTAAACCCTAAAACCCTAAACAACCCTAAACCCTAAATCTTGAACCCTAAACTCTAAATACTGAACCTTAAACCCCAAGAATGGTTGTATTTCGTTTTATGTTTTGTTCTTTTGTATTTATTTTAAAAAATGGCCGAAATTTGGTGTCATTACCATTCATATCAAAAAGTTGAATCTTGCGAAACTCTCGGCGGTTCTCCAATATTTGACTACTTAGTACCTTTGAATTATTTTAAAAAAATTCAAGAGCAAGCTATATCACACACTTTGTAGTTCGAAATTAGACCTACTTACTTCAGATTGTCAAAAAGTCATTTTATTGCATAGATTTACCAGGAAGCTTGGAAATTCATCCATCAAATCTGGAATCTTCTTTTGAAATGCCAAGATGTAGCGATCTACTAGATATTGACATGTTATCATAAACTATAGAAGAGATATGGCCGTTACCTTGGTCATCTTGTATGACAGCCTTTAAAGTATAATGTTTATCAATTTCGGGAAATGTGTGGAAACTCATTTAAATGTTGGTAAGCATCTTATCGCTGGCACATGGGTCTAGACGGGGCCAACACGTGAGAGCGGCCGCATCAGAGTGGTGTACATCGGAAGCTTCAACCTCAAAATTTCCACAGTGCGCCGAAACATCTTGCGCATCTATTCAAATATCCCGCGCATCTATTCAAATATCCCACCCCACTTTTTATAAATTCAAAATTCTTCTTCTATCCCTGGTCTGGAAACAAGGACTGGGGAGTACTGCAATAATAGAGGGGTATAGGTGGTAAATGTGCATCATCCCACCTATATCCCCCCATCGCCTCTTCCCCGCCCACACCCCTCCGACCTCAACCCTCCTAGCTCCTTCACCGCTTGCCCTCTCTTCCACACCGGAGCTCCTTCACTGTTGGCGCTCTCTTCCACACGGGAGCTTCATCATCGCTCCACGCACCGGATCCACATCTCCCTGCCCTCGTCCATCGACTCCCGCATAGTGGACACCCGAACTATTTCACCGACTCCCTCACCACATCGGATCTGCTTCACCAACACCATCGTCTACCCTATGGTGGGCACTTCGCCAAATCACTCATCACTGACCCAAAAATGCCCAGCCGCCCCCCTCCCACCCTCTTGCTGTCCCACCCGCCCTCTCCATGCAGTGGTAATTACTCTTGCCCGTTTGCTATTTTTTTGGTACTCATAAGTTACGAAATCGTTAGAATGTTGCTCAATATCCTACATGATATTGCCATTTCATTTGCACCCACATATGGTAGGTCCTATCCAAATCATTAGCTTCTCGCTATTATTTTCTTTCTTACATTCTCACGATATCGGTGTAATCCTGCAACACTAACTCATAGATGCTATTCTTTCCAAGCGCTCGCACGGGTCATGCAAACAGCTCATAGAGGATCCAACACTGACAATATGACGCCAAGAAAGGCTGAAGTGCGAGGTTTCCTTGTGTTAGTTAGGCCAGTTTCTTGTCATGTTAATAAGTTAATAAGTCATTCTACCTAAAACCATGCCATGACATTTTCATTCATGTTCTGTTGTGTTTCTATCTACAAATGCTTAATTTAGAAAATATCCATCTAGTTTGAATCATATACCTGGTCATTTTTAATGCTATCTTTTTGCTGTTTTCACCTACTTTCATCCTTCCAAATCAGCTATCTAGTTTGAATCATACATCTGGTAATTTTTAGTGCTATGTTTTTGGTGTTTTTAAGAGTTTTCATCCTTCCAAACTAGCCAACTGGGTTTTAAATGTCATGCCTTAATGTAGAAAAATGATAATGGAGTACAAGGACTAGAGTTCTAGCTGCTCAGCTTAGATTCTTTTAGCAGATTGACGAGGAGTCACACCCGCTTGAGAAGGAGCTACTGTCAGCCTGAATGTGCTATTGTAAGTTCATACTTACTTTAATAATCTCTACTTTATATAATACTACTTGTTTCCCTTGTTCTTTGTTTTAGCCTCTTTCACCATATTTTAGCAGGCTGTAGTTAAAATCAAGTAGGAGTCCTCGAAAGGCAAGACCGAAAGTTGTGATCCCTCTTCCCATTCATACTCCCATTGCATTTCTGAAGCAAACAACTTACTTAATAGTCCACCTAGAACAACTCCTACAGGTGATAAATATATAAAGGTTGTATTGCATGCAGAAAGAAAGGGTGTAGCTTCTCTTAGATCCATAGCTAAAATGTTAAGAAGCGGATAGATGATACACTGAAGCGAATCGCCATGTACCAATCTCTTATTGATGATATCAACACTTTGTAATCTTTCAGAATGTCGATCTTGTTGTATGATCTGTTGTAATAAACTTTTATTGTTGTGTAATAAGTAGTTTAAATTTGTGCGTGTTTATTAATTGATGTCTTGACATTCTTGTGTTGTTTTGCAAAAAAGTCGGCGCTACCAAAAAAAGACGAAACAGTAACATGTCGGAGCAGTAACGTGCCAAACATTGAAACCACGTGAACATGGACGGTCCAAAAAAACATTAAAAGGGAGAACAGTAGAAGGCTAGAATAGTAAAAGGCCAAAACTCTAAAGATTAGAAGAGTAGAAGGCCCAAACAGTGAAAGTCCAGAACAGTAGAAGGCCTGAATAGTAGAAGGCCGGAACAGTGAAAGGCCTGAATAGTGGAAGGCCAGAACAGTGAAAGGCATCAATAGTAGAAGGCTGGAACACCTAAGGGCGGAACAGTAGAAGGTCGGAACTGTGAAAGACCAGAACAGTAAACGGCCAGAATAGTTAAAGGCTAGAACAGTGAAAGGCCATAATAGTAGAAGGCCAGAACATTGAAAGACCAGTACACTACAGGCCAAACAGTATAGGTCTGAATAGGAAAAATCTCAAACACTAAATAGCCTAAATAGTAACAGGGCGAAAATCATAAAAGGCTAGAACAATAACATGTTTGTATGGTAGTAGACCTAAACAGTAAAAGGTTAGATTGACACTAGGCCTGAACAGTACCAGGCTGTCATGGTGTAGGCCTCAAGTGGATGCACGGTGTTGGGCTAACCTGGGCCTTATGTAGGTCAGAACAGTATCGGGCATGAAAGTTTACGAGTCATGGTCGGCTGCAGTATTGGGCCCAGTTCAGGACAAAACAGTAATGGGTCATATTCTTATTAGGCTCTCCTCATGGGCCGACCCACTTAATAATTAGCAGGCCTTGGTTGGATCTAGCTTCTACCATGGTTTCTGCGACCATTAACAGTGGTAACTGGGCATTAACAGTGTTTGTCATGTGGCAGTTTGCATGACATCAATAGTCAACACGGTTAGCAAACAGATCTACGATGGAACAAGTTTTCGTGGCTGAAGGGTCTGATCTGCCATGGTAGGAAAAAAACGTGGTAGATTCATTTATGACGGGGCTTTTACCACGAAGGCTATCCATCGTAGAAGACTTTTTAAACACGAAAAATGGGCCTTCAGCCACAAAAATCATTCATTGTAAAAGCCGTTTTTTTCTTGTAGTGATTATTACCCTAGATGACTTGTTATAGTAGCGGCATGAGAGGGTATGATGTATTAATTGCCTCCATATCCATCATAATTTGATCCTCTATGTTTAAAATAGGACCAAACCATTGACCAACTTCTTCATAACCGCCATCTAGATTCTGGTTACTACTTTCTGGATCCATCCTACAAATTTTGCAAAAACAAAAAATTACCATCCAGTTAATTCTAAGTTGACATTAATATATTCTAACTATTTTTTCTTCTACAAGTCTGATGCATAATGTATGCGGATGGTTTGTTTGATTGAACTCATGGATATTTTTTAAAGATAAATCAAAACTTGTTTATGCATATGCATATGGACAATCGTCACCCCTACAGCCCCTCGATATGGCCTATGCTTTTCTTACCCTGTTTTTCTATTCTGTGATGTAGAAAAACTATAGTTTAATGTGTGCTAGGTTGTCATATAATTTTGTTTTGGTCTCACCGGTGATGTAAAATACTAAGTGCACAACTTTTATTTGTATATATGTGATGTGTGAATTATTTTGCTGTAGTACCTTCCTGTTAATCTCCATCTTAGTTCTTTATACATCTTGACAAATTTTATGTGCTAACTAGATGGCATTTGTTGAAGTTACACTACATGGCATTTTTATTTCACACTTCAAGGCTACTACAATTTAGGCTAAATGACATTTTGTCAGCTTGACATGTTTCTTCAATCCAAAACCAACATGGTGTTTACATCTTAGAATGACATTTATAGCTGAAACGTCATGGCACTTTTCATAGTTGACACTACATGGCATTTCCAGTTGTCATTTCTTGGCATTTTTGGTAGATGGCATTTCAGTTAATCAGAAGTTGGCCATTTCAAAATAAACATGATAAAGCTATGTTATTTTCATGTTCATACAATGTGCATTGATAAGTGCATTATTGCATCATGTTTTACATTATTATTTTGCATTGTAGATGTAGGATCTTGGTATTTTACGGCGCTTGCGCACACATTTTATGTCTATTTTCACCAGGATCAGGACAGATGATGGATCCAATGGATACAATTCATGGAGCAGTTGTACTGAGGAGAAAAGTAGTAAAAACAACGTAAATCTCTTATTTGGGAAATATTAATAATACCAGAAGAAAACCAGAAGCGAACAAAGGAGACAGAGGGTTCAATGACCAACTATACGACCGGAGCAAATTTTCCGGCCATATAGCTCCGGTCGTATAGTTGGCGCTGCCTCCGCCTCCTCAAATAGTTTCACCCCATACAACTGGATCGAGGAGACGACATATAAAACACCCAGAAATTGCAGAAACCTCACCTCCGGACGGCATCTAGAGGGTGAACTCATCCACCGAGGATCCATCTTTGCCCCGCGCAGATCCGGGAGGCTAAGTCATCGATGTTCATCATCCACTGCTGCATCACCACCAACTTCATCCATACCATCTACATCTTGTCTAGATCTTGTTGTAATTTCCGTACTCGTTGTGGATTTATACAAGTACTATTCATATATTATAGATTTGTTGTTATTGCCATGATGTTGATTGCCTCCATGTCTGAGTAGATCATTAGTTCTTGAGGATATGGACAAACCCTAGTATGAGATTGAAATAAGATAAAGTCTATTATGATATTCATCGTTGTGACCATGTGTTAGATTTTCTACATCTTGATGTTGAGAGAAGTCGACCTCTCAATATTTGCCTCTCATGGGGACTTGATGGAGGGAACTATTGTTGGTAGACGGAGGTGTTCTAGCACTTACAGTGACTATAAATTTGTTGGCACCCCTTACGTATCAACTTGGTAAACCGAGGAAACTCACAGAACACTATCCACGCCATGGGATACATCCTACGGGATTTTGTCCCTTAATAGCGTAGTAATTCGATTGATGTCGATTGCTGACTGCTGTGGTTATGAGGATGATGTGAGCAGCGGTTGATACCTATTTGTCCAAATACGGAGTTCCTCCCACACATACATAGTTGAGAATGTTCATGATAATAATCATTATCTTAGCTCCTTATAATGCTAATGGTGTATCAGCTACTCCCTAAGAACGCTTTTCCCCTATTGCAGTTCCAATCTCTTTTACATACGTGATACTTATTTCTGCATTCAGTTGTTTTATTTTACTTTATTATTGCTCTTATACCTAAAACCCCAAAACACCCTTTTACACAATACTCACATTTTATCTTGTTATTTAGAACTTTATTTAGCTTTTCTATGATAATATTTATTTCAACAGTTATTAGACTTCAAACTCCTGCTCCCTGTGGGATCAATATCTTTATTTTGAGGCTAGCTACAAACGATCTATCCACTTGCAGTCATCAAGCTATTTTCTAGCGCCGTTGCCGGGAAGCTAAGCATTGTAGGTCTTTTAGTTTTTGCTTATCTCTTTTTGTCTTGCTAAACTTTGTTTTGAGTTACAGGTTTCCACCAACGTGATAGAGTTTGAGCATATGACTAGTGATAACCCACTCAACTACTTTGGGAAGCACTGTGATATTTATAAAAGAGACAACTCCAATGAGAAAACAAGGGGGTTTGAAATAAATCCTCTACTACTTAGTATTCTAAATAAGAAGCAATTTACTAGAGCTGAAGAAGATCCTGATCCATATGCACATATTGCATGTTTCAAAGATATATGTGGCACTTTTCTATTGACGGGATATACCGCTGATGAGGTAACGGTTAAACTTTTTAGTCAGACTTTGACTAGTTCAGCTCTCTCATGGTATAGATCTCTACCTCTGAAGCCACTACTACTTGGGATAATCTAGCATGTGAATTTCTAGCAAAATATTATCCATTATCAAAATCTTTTGGAATCATGTGCCTTATAATGACTTGGAAGAATCGCCCTAATGAAGGACTAATAAGAGCTTATATCATATTTAAAGATTTACTATGTCTATGTCCTCATCATGATTTACCTGAATGGTATTTATTGCATATCTTTTATGGCAATTTAATTGAACTAGACTCTTTCATGGAAGGAGCCTTTATGAATCTTCCTATACCTAAAGCTTGGGCTTTACTTAATAGAATTCGTAATCATAGAGTTTCATGGAATTTTGGTCTAGGAAGTGAAGGAGGCGTAGAAATAGAACATGATTGTCATGACTATAATAAAAAGGCCATGTTAAAGAATTATCTAAAGAACTTTATTTGGATTCAGATCTTGTGTTGCAAGTTGTTAAAGCTTTTACATAACATATAAAAGCTCCAAAAGAGGGTATGGTCAAGTATGATCCACCACCCGAACCTAAGAAGAAAAGAGAAGATAAAGCAATGCTGGCCTCCCTAGAACCAATACATGAGATGCCTTTCCCTAACACTGCACAAAAGCATATTCTTGAATATAAACAGGTCAAAGCAGTATAGGAGAAGAAAGAAGAAGAAAGTATGCCAGAAGTCATGGAACATCTGGAAGAAACCAAAGACGAAGAGGTAAGCAAAGAAACAATTATGGCTATGTACGCACACTGTAACATAGTTGAACTTGATGAAGAGACTTCCGTAATGGTTGAAGGTAAAACAAAGGTAAAACATGTGGGTAAGCCTATTCTTCCCTGCATATTTAAAG
This sequence comes from Avena eriantha, assembly GCA_910589775.1. Classification (NCBI taxonomy): domain Eukaryota; kingdom Viridiplantae; phylum Streptophyta; class Magnoliopsida; order Poales; family Poaceae; genus Avena; species Avena eriantha. The sequence continues at coordinate 287,349,563 of OU342743.1, read as the reverse complement.
AAACCTCGCATTATGGTTTATGCAATCTTGGCACCGAAGTTAATGTTATATCTTATGATTGCTACTTAGAAATAAAATAAGAAATAAAACCGGCTACAATTAAAAATACTGATATGACAATTATGTTAGCCAATAAAAATCATAGAATTCCAATGGGAGTAATTGAAGATGCAACTGTCACAATTGGCAACAAAAACTTTCCTATCGATTTTGTAGTTGTTGATATGCCAGCTGACACTCTTTGCCCAATTATATTTGGAAGGAACTTTTTGGGTGATATAGGTGCCTATGTTAATTTCAAGAAGGAGATCGTGTCTCTTAAGCTTGGGGGAATGGAAAATAAATTCCATTTTTCCAAATTTAAAGACAGACCTCCATAGATACAAGAAGAAGAAAAAGAGAGAACTACTGAGGAAATGGCGGCTCTTTTCTTTAGTAATTAAGAAAAACAAATAAATGAAGATCCAAATTATGAAGAGATAGTTATGGAGGACAAGTCCCCGGGAGAACTAGAAGATGAATTTGATTCACTTCCTATTATGGGACCTCCAACTAATGAGGCTTTTGAAGAGCCAGAAAAGAGAGGGGACGAGGAACTACCACCCCCCAAAGTTGAAGACTCTACCATATAATCTTAAATACAGGTTTCTAGATGATACGAGTAAATTTCCTATTATTATTAGTGTTAAACTTTCAGGAGAAGAAGAAGAACTCATGGAGATACTTAAGGAGCATCGCAAGGCCTTTGGGTACTCAATGGATGACTTGAAGGGCATCAGTCCCATGATAGCCGTCCATCGAATATTCATGGAGGAAGGTGCTAAACCAGTCGCAGGATTTAATAGAAGATTGAAGCCTGAAATGAAGGAAGTGGTAAGAAAATAAATTGTACACTTACTGGATGTAGGTATAATCTATTCTGTTAAAGAAAGTGAATGGGTAAGTCATGTTCATTGTGTCCCTAAGAAGGGCAGTTTTACTGTTGTTCCTAATGAAAACAATGAATTGATACCTACTAGAACTATTGTTGGACATAGGGTGCATAGGTGTTAGGAAATTAAATAAAGAAACTATGAAAGATCACTATCCTTTACTATTCATAGATCAAACTTTAGAAAGGTTAGCAAACTATACTCATTTTTGTTACTTGGACGGATACTCTGGTTTTTCTCAAATAGTTGTTCATCCGGATGACCAACTTAAAACAACTTTCATTAGTCCTTATGGTTTACATGCTTACCGACGTACGCCTTTTGGTTTATGTAATGCTCCATCTACTTTTCAACGATGCATGACTGCTATTTTGCAGATTTTATAGAACTTATAATGGAAGTATTTATGGTGACTTTTTTGTCTATGGAACTTTGTTTACTAGTTGCTTGGATAATCTTAAAAAAGTTTTGCAGTGTTGTGAAGAAACTAATCTTGTTCTAAACTGGGAAGAAGTGCTATTTTATGGTCAAAGAAGGTATAGTCCTTGGACACAAGGTATTAGGTAAGGGAAATAAAGTGGATAGAGCTAAGGTTGAGGCAATAGAGAGAATGCCACAACCTAGGGATATTAAAGGTATACGAAGTTTCCTTGGTCATGTGGGTTTTTATAGAAGGTTCATTAGAAATTTCTCTAGAATATCTAAACCTTTGACTAACCTCCTGCAAAAGGGAGTAAGATTTAATTTTGATGATAAATGTCTTGAAGCCTTTGATAAACTCAAAAAACGCTTTATCCCGTGCTCCTATTATTAAGCCACCTATCTGGGATACAACCTTTGACTTAATATGTGAAGCTAGTGATGATGTTGTAGGAGTAACTCTAGGACAACACATTGGTCGCAGATTTAATATTATACATCATGCTAGTAGAACTCTAAATGGTGCTCAAAAGAATTACCCTAAGAAAGAAAGTGAAATTTTTGCTGCATTTATCTCTTGTGATAAATTTAGTTCTTACATAGTTGATGCAAAGGTAAGAGTTCATACAGATCATGATGGTTTAAAATAACTCCTTGAGAGGAAAGACCATATGCCAAGACTGATCCATTGGATTCTTTCACTTCAAGAATTTGAGTTGTAGATCATGCAAAGGCAAGAAGTAAAGATGTTAGATGCAGTGTCCATGTTTGCCCAACAAGATACAAATCTTGTTGAGAGGAACTTTAGTCCTGGTGATTTTCGTTTGCGAGAATTATTCAATAAACTAAGGTCAATTCCTTCAAGAAAAAAGAAGTCTTTGTTGTTGGAGGAGCTTTCTTCATTACCGAATAAGCCAATGGTAAGTGCAAGGTAAGTGTTCTTTTCCAAATAAGTGATTTGTTTTCACAATCTTTACTTTTGAAAATTTTGCCTTTGAATTCCTTGTGTTTTTATGAAGTTTTTTAGGTGTTTTACCAACTATACGGGCAGAACTATACGACCGGAGAGGAAGCTCCCGCCGTAAAGTTGGTCGTTAAACTCTCTATATCATCATCGTGAAATTATTTTCGATATCTGAGCCTATACGGTCGCAACTATATGACCGGAGCCAAAATTCTGACCGTATAGTTGGTCGTTAAACTCTCAGATACTTTTGATTTTGATGTCTGCATCTATACGGTCACAACTATATGACTGGAGCCAAAATTGCGGCCGTATATTTGGTCGTTAAACTCTCAGACACCTTTTGTTTGTATTTTCGTTTATTCATGAAAAAAATATTATTGTCGGTTCCGAGTCGTGATTTAATCGATCTGGACTCGAGATATTTGGAAATATCTGCCCGGAACCAACTATACGGCCAGAGCTATACGGGTCGCGTCCGTATAGTTGGTCATTACGCGGCAGGACACTTCCAAATCCATGATTTCTTTCCATGTTTTATTAAGATTCTTTTCTTGGGCGACAATTGGTGTTTCTCGTGAGTTTTACCGACCTCTGACCCCCCTTATATACTGCAATTGTCTCTCTCTCTCTAATCATAATCTCCAGGAACCAATCTACCTCTTATTCACATGTGAGGACTCTCAACCAAGGGATAGAGTCAAGAAGAAAGGCTCCTATGGAGATCGGGAGCGATAGCAAGCAAGGCAAGGAGATCAAGACCATCCCTATAGAGTTCCTCGACACCGACCATGGGTGTCGAAAGAGGGATTTGAAGGCCCTGGAGCTGAAGATTGAAGAGTTGGACAAGGAGAAGCTAGGGACACCCAAACACCTTCGATTTCCTCGACTTTGATAATTGTCCAGTCTTCAAAACTAGCTACAAATGATATGTGCACTTGTAGTCATCATGCATCCATAATATTTAACCTACATCTCTGTTTTTTGGAAATTTTATGTTCTAACTAGATGGCATTTTACAAAATACACTCCATGGTAGTTATAATTCACTCTTCAATGTTATTCATATTAGGCATGATGGCATTTGTGAGCACGGCATTTTTGTTCAATCAAAACCAACATGGTAGTTACATTCGATACTTCATGGCATTTTTTATCAGATTGCATTTTTTAGAAATAACAACAAAATTTGTCAATTACTGTTGAGACTTCATGGCATTTTTCATAGTTGACTGATACCTTCGATCTGGATTCACGGATGTAGTATAATAACTTTTCCCTAGAACACCTAGGTTTAATCGAACCTCGAAAAGCACTGCTAAAAGGTAATAAAAAGGACACGTCTACAAGACTTTGTTTGTTTGTTTTACCTTAGTTGACTAGACCAATCTAGTTTACTTTATAAGGGTTTGAATCAATGGATGGAGATAGGCCAGGGTTGAAGATCCACCTGCAACTGCACATCAAATGGGATAAAAGATACTAATAATCATAGTCAAGTATAGTGTTTGTATTGAGATAATATTTTGTGGGAAACACATCCTAATATTCTAGAGCTCCCGTGATGCAGCGGGCGTAGCAATAGACTTTTAATCCAACCGAGAGTACACCTAAGCCACGGGTTACAAACGATTATTAAGTGTAAACACAGATCAAAGCTTTAAGTGGTGATGTTGTTGTTGATCCCGAATGGGGCGCTAAGCGAAGACTATACTTCCCTTTTTGTCACTGAGATTCCTATGAGATCGCCGCTAGCCAAGTATCCAACCTCGAGCCTTTATCAATATATGGGATCTTGGGTACCTACAAGTCCACAGATCGAGACGAGAGACGAAGAAACAAAAGATACAAATCACGAATCCAAACAAAATACAATTCTCACATGATCTAGATGCACAAAATTACTGTGAGGTTTCTCCCCAACCCATATCCCGTGAGGACTACTCACTCATAACAAATAGATCGGAGATAGAAAACATCATGCAAATACTTAGATTTAAATCAAATATTCTTACAATGGTCGCCAAATCACAAGGAGATTTAAAAGTACAAAGCAATGGCTATGGCTAGTGGAGGGATGGATGGTGGAAGTGATGAATAATGGATGAACTATGGATGAACAATTGTGTGGATCTCCTTTGGTGGCGTTGTGATGCAATCTGAGAATGGCGGCCCTCTGGCTGGTCGCTGGAGCCTCGAAATATATAGACGTCTTCACAAAAGTTGTAGGGTTTGACGAGACGAATCCATCGCCACCTTCTATGGGTGGACCGCACCCGTACCAGTGGTCTTAAGCGTGATGACACCCTAGAAAGCTTCTCTAATTACTTGGCCGTGTGTACTTCCTCAAAATCCTTCATTATGACTCCTTATTTTGCCTTAAAAGCAGTGATTTCCTGCATAACATAAATCAAAGAAGGGATTTGCATATCTTTGCAATTATTAGTCATTAGTGGAAAAAGTTGAGAGTTTCTTTGGCAATTGCTTGACTAAAAACAACGTTTAAACACAGTGGAAGATGGCAAAAATCTGAGCCATCAACTTCCCCAAAGCTCAAACCTTGATAGTCCTCGAGCAAGAAGAACCAAAAGAACTATAAGGAATTCAGTGTTTAAACTTGAAACGACGAGAATACGAGTTCACTTACAATCGGTAGTCGTATGTGCTCAACACTTCATTCATTTGTGAAGCTTATCAAAGTTAGAGAGATGACAATAATACTATACAAGCTTTGGTAATTCAAGATAATCAAAGTAAAGTTTATATAAGTATAAATAACTAGAAGTTTAGCAATCATTCCAATTCCTAAAATTAACTCTCAGCTTGCCAAGGAACACTAGGATGTTTAAATAGCATAATTGAGTAAGAGAGGTTCATGTCCCAAGTAGTATAACAATGAAGTTTCTTATTTACACCCACATCAATAAATCAAGTCAATCTAAAAAACTTCTAATCCAATCATTGTCTTTCAAGAAAAATTCGTCAAGTAGTAATGAGACCATGCCAAGGACTTGTTATGTGGATCCTCATAGATATCTTTTTTATTTCTTTCTTTTTCATCTCATTTTCAAGGATTACTGTTTGTTTCTTTTTGCTAGTGTTTGCACAACCTTTTGAGAGTACCAATACTTTTGCCCATACATTGACACGGATGCTAATCATGTCATAAACTCATAGCCGGAATCCAGGGTTAGACCACGGTTTGATCCACGAGGTTAGCTTTGGTATGCATCACAATTACCACTAGACTTTATTTCAAACAAACAATTCCTTTCATGAGTGTCGTCGAGACTGTCAAAATATCTATGGGGTTAAGTATAATCAAGGTATACTCTCAAGATAATCATTCATCAAACAAGTCGTAAATTTCAGACTTTTTCTTATTATACTTGTTTGGCATTATTATTTCCAAGGCAAGACTCGGTTAACTAAAAGAACTAGAGCAAGAGCTTCAACAACTAATCATCATACCAATAAAATGCCTTACTCCAACCATATTAAATTACTTCCCACTAGCATGGCATCTTAGCAAATCAACCAACTAAGATAAAACAACTCAAACTTCATAAGTGGGAGACATAGTACATGCCTCTCATAAGTAACTTCATGATCCTCTTCCTTATAGGGATGTGTTCCTTCAAAACTCAAACATGATTACTCTCGAAATGATATTAAAGCAAATATGCAAAGTATGAATCCACGTTTACAAAAAAGGATAAACAGAAAAATCTTTTTGTACTTTTGAGGATAGGGGTTAAAGAATATAAAAGAACATGCGACCAAGCAAGGGTTTAAGAAACGAAAAACAAAGGAAAAAATAAACTAAAACGAAAGCAAATTGAAAAGCAAACGAAAAAAAAGCAAAGTTTTGGAACAAGCCAACACGAGTGTTTCAAAGCTCTCAAGGAGCTAGATTACAACCTCGTTATTACACAAATAAATTTGCTAGGGGAACACATCCTCAAGCTCAGGCTTTTGCAAGTCCATTTGTTGCTCATTGCCGTGGCAGTGGAAAATCCCCCACGTTCCATTGGCTTCTCCAATCATGGAACTGGGTGGCGAGGCTTGTAGTGGCATCTCGAAGGTTAATGGAGATGTTGTTCATGTTTTGAATATTTCGTTCGAGTGCATACATATCTTCATAGGTGGTGTAGTATTTTGGTGGTTGCACATCTTGTTCAGGTCCTTCTTGTTCTACTTCTTCATCTTCTCCTCCTCCCACGGGTATTTCTTGTTGGGGTAGATTAGTTTCGACCTGTGCATCATAACGCAAACATCCATCCTTGATAGAGAATAAACCGTTAGGAAAAGGAGCCGGAATCAAGTGATCCGCTCCAGGTATATTGAAGAAATATCTACCATGATTTTTAGAAATCATACCGCATGCTCTTAGAGTAGATAGACCAAGACGGTTACTTCCAGTCAAAGGTTGGATGTTACATAGGTTGATGTGAAGTGTGTGTGCAAGAACGGTCACAGTTCCTCCTCTACATATGGGTCCTCAATATTGAAGAGCTTGATGCTTAAGATAAAACACAAGTAGAGCGTCCAAATTTGGCGTTAAGTTACAATTAATAAGTGTAGATTTTGCGAGGATCAACATGTCCTCCTCATTAACTCTAGTAAACTCACCACGTGCCTGCAATGTGTTAGCAATAACATAGAACAAATATCAAATAGCAGGATGATAAATTTGGTTTCCCTTTGGGGTGTGTCCACGAATTCTCATTAAGTTAAAATATTGTGAAGGGGGAGGATCTAAAACAAAGGTAGTTGTGCGTATATCAGTGTTGTTGTTGGTTAACCCAAAGCATTAAGCCCATTGGCTGAGTGTCAAAGTATACTCACAGCTCATAAGGCGGAATTTAATTCGATCAACTCCGAGCCTTTATTCCTAAAAACAACCATAAGGATCCACCGTGTGTGTCAAGGTGCTGAAGAACTCAAGTGTCAAGTGGTGGTATGTCGTAGCATCTTGAAAGACAAAATTGTACAAACCAACATTGTTGCAAAGTAAATTGAAATCAGCACGAATGCTAAGTTGGTTGAGGATATAAGGACACGCCCACTTGGTGGACTTGATCTCTCAAATCTTGAGACGATCGAAACGGGTAAGATGGAACTCCTCGGTGAACTCGATGCCAAGTGACTCGGGGGTTAACGTTTTAACGGGTGGCGCAGAGGACTCCGCGGCCATCTCACGTGTACGACTCCTCGTGTTCATCTAATAAATAAAAACAATACAAAGTAAATAAAGATTGCTAATAATATTTTTGGTCCAATAGAAACATAGTACAAGTGATTCTCTACACTAACTACAAAAGAAACTCTTCTAAAAAATTCTAAGCATACTTAGTACCAAGATTGAATCAAGAACAAGACCCATGTCTAGATTGACAATGATGAATGATTAAGCCAAGCTTTTACAAAAATAAGTTGGGATCAGAGGAGAATCATACCTTAGATCGCGTGAGTGCGAAGAATCGAAGAAAGATTGAGTAAATTTGAAGATCCAATGGAGGTGGTTTGAAGTTTGGAGGAAGAAGAAAGAGAAAATAGATGGTTCGGAATTTTTAGGTTACCTCTCGGGGTGCTTATGGCATCCACGTACTCGATACAGGCGGGCGGTACGGCCGGAGCCCGCCCGTACCGGGTGACTTACCTTGGGGGCGACGGTTGCTCCTAGGCGGTGCACACAGTATAGGCGCGCGGTACGAGCGCACGTGCCTGTACTACTGGTCATTAACACTGTGGTGACTTTGCTTGAAATCTGATGTTTGCTCGGTGGTACAGTACGGGCGCACGGTACAGGCACGTCCAGCTGTACCAGTGGTTGTTATCGACACTGATTCCTTCAGCAAACATCGAAATTTCTATCTCCCTTTGTCTTGAGGTGGTATGGGCGCACGATACGGGACAATCCGGCCGTACCAGTGGTTGTTATCGACATTGTGAACTACAAAAACTCGAAGAATTTTATTAGTAGCTCTGTGCGCCTTTGCACATCTTATCAAAAGGTTAGATAGCAGCAAAAACACTAAGTAATGATCCAGCAATACTTCTTGGCCATGTGTTAGTAAAATAAAATATAGAGGATTGCCTTATTTCTTCTCATCTTTCCTTAGGTCTTCTTGAACACTCTTTATTAAAAATAAAAATAAAAACAAAAACAAAACAAACTAACATGAAATAAAACATAATAAATAAAAACTTAGAGAAACTATATTTCACATGGGTTGCCTTCCATGAAGCGCTTCTAGTTAAGGTCAATTAGCTTGACCTTGATGGCAATCACTTAGGTTTGGGGAGGGGAATGCCCACTCCAAAATAGTTTGATTTTAAAGTAATTACACCATCATCATCATCATTAGGCTTCACCTTCTTTTTCCTAGGGAAGTGGACTACAAAAGGATCGCTAGATGGTAGCCATATTCTTACATTCCCTTCATTTAAATTAATCAAAGATTTAATAGTTCTTAGGAATGGCCCATCTAGAATTATAGGTGCTATGGGATCTTCAAGCATGTCCACGATAACAAGATCAATAAGAGCGGGACTACCTTTAATTTCAGCAACTATATTTTCTTTGATCCCAATAGCTTGTTTATAAGTTGAATCAGCTAGATGGAGTCTTAATTCAGTTGTAACAAATGGCCCTAAGTTTAACGTATTGAATAGGCTTTTAGAAATTGTTGAGATGCTTGCACCAAGATCACAAAGTGTAGATATCTCATTAACTCCCAACTTAATTTTAATAGTGAGCTCAAATATATCATCCAGCTTAGCTGGAAGCTTATTAGCTAGTTTTTTATACTCCGTCTCTAAATCTCGAACCTTAGATGCTACTTGTTATATAAATTGTTGGTACATAGCATCATTACCTTGTTCTATACCTGGATTTTTAACAGTGATCATCTTCAATAGATCTTCCACGGTATATTCCGGTGTTGGCGCGTTGTTATAATCCAGCTCTTTGGGCTTTTCATCATTTGTTACCACCCTCATCATTTTGAGGTCTTCTACCGGATTTGGCTCGGATTTGCCAGCGAACTTTGCTAGTATGAGAGCTTGGCTCTTGGCTACCTTACCCAACTGAGCCTCCACGGTCTTTGTTCTTTCCTGTAGAGCCTGCACATCATTTCTAATTGCAATGGCCTGATTAGATAACCTTCCTATACTACTTTCATGGTTCTCCGTAATCTTAATAAGCATATTGTTTTGTTCGATTTGAGCTTGCATAAATGTTCTAACAGTTTGCTCAAACAGGAGATTTCCATGATTTGCTCCATTAGTATTATCATAATTATTATATGGAGCTCCTGAAGGATTAGCATGATATTTTTGAACATTAGAAGCATAATTATTTTTCCATGCAGGATTAAATGGAGTGCGAGCTATAAAATTAACACAACTAACATCGGTAGTGATAACATTAACTTGGGTATCTTCCTTACCCTTTACTAAGCTAAGCAACTCATCTACATTAGATGTAAGCTCCTCATTGTTTACCTCTGTAATTGAACTTACTCTCTTTAAGGTTCTTTCCACATGCCATTGGGCATGGTTATTTTGCATATCATCAATTAACTTCTTTGCAACACTCACATGCTTTCCCATGATCGTTCCTCCTGCTGCAGTATCTAGCATAGACTTAGACATTGGGTGAAGACCATTATAAAATAAATGTAATATAAGCCATTCTTCCATCCCATGGTTAGGACAATTCGTTACGGCTTCTTTCATTCTTTCCCACACAAGCACTAGTGGCTCACGGTCTTCTTGTCTAAAGCTTGTAATGTTGGATCTTAGCTGCATAATCTTAGCTAGGGAAAAAATTAGTCATAAACAAATTAGTGCGTTCCTCCCAAGATTTAATAGTGCCCTTTGGTAGAGCTAGCAACCAATCCTTAGCCCTTACCCTAAGAGAGAAAGAGAATAATCTTAGCTTAACAACATTTGGATATACATCCTTAATACACATCATGTCACACATTTCAGTAAAAGTATTTAAGAGCAATCCCGATTTGGCAGAAGATGAACCCCCAAATTGGTTTTGTTGAACCAAACTTAAAAGGTTACGTTTTATATCATATGTTTCCGCATCAACTGCGTGTTTAGTGATGGGTGCACGAATAAAATCATAGGTGGGAGTAGCATACTCCCCTAATATCTTTTAATACATGGCTCTTATCTTTTTGCTAAATTTTAAAGTAATGAAAACGAATAACAAGTAACTATTTTTTTGGATTTTCAAATAGATAACAAGAAAGTAAACTAATAACAAGAATTAAACTACAACTAATAATAAAACTAAAAATAAGGCCTCTAATGACCTCACCAGGATAGCAAAATTGCTTCCCCGGCAACGTCGCCAGAAAAAGGGTTGATACCTTTGATTCGGATCACAGATGTAGTATAATAGCTTTTTCCCTAGAAGACCTAGGTTTAAGCGAACCTCGAAAAGCACTGCTAAAAGGTAATAAAAAAGGACATGTTTACAAGACTTTGTTTGTTCGTTTTACCTTAGTTTACTTTATAACAGGTTTGAATCAATGGATGGAGATAGGCCAGGGTTGAAGATCCACCTGCAGCTGCACATTAAATGGGATAAAATATAGTAATAAGCATAGTCATGTATAATGTTTGTATTGATATAATCTTTTGTGGGCAACACATCCTAATATTCTAGATCTCCCATGATGCAGCGGGCATAGCAATAGACTTTTAATCCAACCGAGAGTACACCAAAGCCACGGGCTACAAACGATTATTAAGTGTAAACACAGATCAAAGCTTTGAGTGGTGATGTTGTTGTTGATCCCGAATGGGACGCTAAGCAAGGACAGTAATTTCCTTTCTGTCACTGAGTTTCCTATGAGATCGCCGCTAGCCAAGTATCTCACCTCAAGCCTTTATCAATCTATAGGATCTTGGGTACCTACAAGTCCACAGATCGAGATGAGAGACAAAGAAACAAAATATACAAATCACGAATCCAAACAAAATACAATTCTCCCATGATCTAGATGCACATAATTACTGCGAGGTTTCTCCCTAACCCGCAGCCCATGAGGACTACTGATATGTCGTAAACGTATCTATAATTTTTGATGCTCGATGCTTATTTTATATCAACTTTCTTATGTTTTGTTCGCACTTTGAGATATTTTTATGCATTTTCTGTAACTAACCAATTAACAAGATGCCACAATGCCAGTTGCCTGTTTTCTACTATTTTTGGTTTCAGAAAATCTAGTGAAGAAATATTCTCGGAATCGGATGGAACAAAAGCCAAAGTCAATATTTTACCCGAAGCAACATGGAGTCTGAAGGGCAGCCGAAGGGGGGCCACGAGGTGGCCACACCCTATGACAGCGTGGCAAGGAGGATCCGAAGCTCTTCCCGGCAACCTGTCGGAGGGGAGAGATCACCCTGGAGGACTTCTTCATCACCATGCCAGCCTCCGGAATGATGCATGAGTAGTTCACCCTTGGACTATGGGTCCATACAGTAGCTAGATGGTTGGTTCTCCTCCTTTGTGCTATCATGTTTAGATTTTGTGAGCTCCATTCATGATCAAGATCATCTATTTGTAATCCTACATGTTGTGTTTGCGGGGATCCGATGGATATTGAACTACTATGTCAGATTGATTATTCATTATATCATGTCTATGTTATTTGTGATCTTGCATGCTCTCCATTGTTAGTAGCTATCTTGTCCAAGAAGATGCTTGCAACTCCAAGAGGGAGTATTTATGCTCAATAGTGGGTTCATGCCTCTAGTAAACTGGGGAAGTGAAAAAAATCTCTAAGGTTGTAGATGCGTTGTTGCTACTAGGGAGAAAACAACAATCCTTTGTCCATGGGGCAATTGTATTGTTTACTTTACACACTTTGCTTAATGCAATTATCTGTTGCTTGCAACTTAATACTGGAAGGGGTTCGGATGATAACCTGAAGATGGATTATTAGTCATAGATGCAGTTGGATTACGGTCTATGTATTATGTTGTAATGCCCAATCAAATCTCATAGGAGTCAAGATGTCTAGTATATGCATTGTTATGCTTTCTCAATCTGTCAATTGCCCCGTTGTAATTTGTTCACCCAACATGCTATTTATCTTAAGGAGAAACACCTCTAGTGAACTGTGGACCCCAGTCCATTCCTTTACCATTGATATACCATATACTGTTTACCGTTTACTGTTTACTTTCTGCAAGAAATTACTATCTTCCACACTATACATTTAATCCTTTGTTTTCAGCAAAACCGGCGAGATTGGCAACCTCATTGTAAGTTGGGGCAAAGTTTTATGGTTGTGTTGTGCAGGATTCCAAGTTGCTAGAAACACCTTGGAGTTGTTTCCTTACTCCTACTGGTTTGATAACCTTGGTTTCATAATTGAGGGAAAACTTGCTAATATGCTCATCATACCTTCCTCTTGGGGTTCCCAACGAGCTCTACATATTTTGAGCCATCAAGCACTTTTCCTCGCGCCGTTGCCGGGGAGTTAAGGACAGCTTCAATCTCTTCCTCCTCGTCAATCACTTTTCAAGGAGAAAGAAGATTCTTGCAAGGGGAGTCTCTCACAACCAACCTCTTTACTTTGTTTTGTTTTGCTTAGTTTATTTTGCTTTGTTTGGTTGTTTCTTTTTTATCAAAAACACACAAAAAATAGTTGTACTAGTTTGCTTCTTTTTATCAAAAACACAAAAAAAATTAGTTCTTTCTGTAGTTGTCACCTCGTTCTTAGCTCATCATGTTGATCCCTAAGTTCACCCAGAAAAACCTTTCAATAGGTAGTTGTTCTTGATACATTGCAAATGTATCTATAATTTTTGATGTTCCATGCTTGGTTTTGTCTACTTTCTTATGTTTTGTCCACACTTTGGAGTACTTTTCATATGATTTCTTGGACTAACCTATTAACAAGTTGCCACAGTGCCAGTAGCCTGATTTCTACTGTTTTTGGTTCCAGGAAGTCAGAAAATGAATATTCTCGGAATTGGACAGGACAAAAGCCAAAGTTGATATTTTACCGGAAGACTCACGGAGCCAGAAGACGAGACAGAGAGGGGCCACAGGGTGGCCACACCATGTGGTGGTGCGGGCTAGCCCAGGCCATGCCACCAGGTGGTGTGGCCCCCCTGGCCACCCACCGACCTTGCATCTTCGCCTATAAGAAGCCTCCCGATGCGAAAACCCGAAATAGTCAAGCCTCCAGCCATGAAAAGTTCCGCAGCGCCGCCACCACCGAAGGGGAGATTCGGGAGACAGAAAGTCTCTGTTCCGGCACCCTGCCGCGACGGGGAAGTGCCCCCGGAGCCATCTCCATCGATCTCCACCGCCATCTCCATCACCATTGTTGATTCCCATGATGAGGAGGGAGTAGTTCTTCCTCGAGGCTAAGGGTTCTACCGATAGCTATGTGTTCATCTCTCTCTCTATGCATGATCTTACTGATATCATGAGCTTGTAATCTATAGATCTACCTTGCTACTCAAGTGCTTTAATAGATCTCTACTCTCCCCATGTGTGTGAAAGTGACAGCGTGCTCACCATGGTGGCACTTAGGCTAGAGACTACAAATACTTGTTATGAGTTATATTTGGAGTTGGATGTCTTTATGAAATTGTGGTGTTTGTTGGAACCATCTAGAGCTCAAGGTGATAGTGTGGGGTTTTCTAGATGGGAAAGATGAACTTTGAGGTGTGCTGTTATAGCCCTACCATCGATTAGAGTGTCCAACCGGATAGTAGTTAAGAGTAGTATCATAAAGAGAATATATTTATATGAGAGTGTTCACTAGTGAAAGTATGATCCCTAGGCCTTATTTCTAAGCATTGATACACCGTTTGCATTTAGATCTGTTACATGTTTGCTTGCTTCCATCTTTATTTCAGTTTGTCTTTAGTCTCTTCCACGCCATCAAAGTATTTTCTAGCATCGTTGTCTTATATCCATACCACTTGTATTTCACTATCTCTTCACCGAACTAGTGCACCTATACACCTGAAAAGTGTATTGGGTGTGTTGGGGACACAAGAGACTTCTTGTATCTTGATTGCAGGGTTGCTTGAGAGGGAATACCTTTGACCACTTCCTCCCTGAGTTCGATAAACCTTGGGTGATCCACTTAAGGGAAAACTTGCTGCTGTTCTACAAACCTCTGCACTTGGAGGCCCAACCACTGTCTACAAGAGTAGAAGTGCGTAGACATCAAGCGATTTTCTGGCGCCGTTGCCGGGAAGGTAAGGTAAAAGGTATTCACACCGGAGGATTAAAGAAGAAGAACCTCCCACGGCAAACGCCTATTTTCTGGTGTGAGTACTCGAAGTTATTTCCTTTAGATTCTGCAATTTTGTCTTTTTGTTTCTTGTTTTCACTAGTTAGTCTTAATGGAAAACAACAACAAAATTAGAGAGCTTTATAGTATTTATCTTGAGTTAGGACATGAAGTGTTTGAAGAGAAAATTAAAAAACCTATGGAACTTTATTTGCATGCTAATAGCAATGTTGTTAGTATGAACTCTTTGGACACCATTATTGCTAATGCTATCGAAAAGTCTAAGCTTGGGGAAGTTAGTTTTTATGAAAATGATCTTTTTAGTTCCCCAGCTTTGGAACATAGCTATTCTATTGCTTATGTTGATACAAAACCTCCAATATATGATGATTACAATGATGATCATGATATTATCAATCACCTACTATTGAGGAGGAAATTAATTATGACTACAATATGCCTCCTATATTTGATGATTATGGTGATGAGAATAATAATGATAGCTATTTTATTGAATTTGCTCCCACTACGATTAATAAGAATGACTATGTTTATATGGAGAGTATTAATTCTTTTATGCATGTGGCTCATGATAAGAATGTTTTATGTGATAGTTATATTGTTAATTTTATTCATGATGCTACTGAAAGTTATTATGAGAGAGGGAAACATGGTTTTATGCATCTCAATA